>JAYMGJ010000104.1:0-84330 GCA_037178675.1 Scleroderma bovista | reverse complement strand
ATCATCCGCTGACCGTATAACACGGCCTACCCAGGTGCATGGGCTCACAAAGTAACGTAAACGCATTTATATACAAATGTATGGCTGGTCCATCATTTGGCCACTTGCTCCGCTGGAGCTGTACCATAATCATTATTAGGCAGGTAATTACAAAATTTCATGCGGCTTACGTTGGCGGCACCTGTGACGAGGTCTAGGACGCAAGTCAAGCAGGTCACGATGGAATAGATGATATCGGCGAAATGCTGTGGCCCAAGCACCATCCACGACTGCCCTTACACAATCTTTTGGCTCTAAAACGCAAGCAGAGTGAGTCCAACTCTCCGCATGAGATAATAATTGCTGGTCTGCATCCGGGACATTCAATTTGAGGATGGCCCCCTTCGTGAGTCAAGTCCATGGCTAAAAGTGTTGTTCACGCTATCAAGATCAACGGTCAGAAAAATTGTCTGAAGGCAGAGTGAATGATCAGTGTCAAAAGCACTCATATATATGCACCCCGAACACATAACCAACTTGACGCGAATCCACATTGATTGCGCCCCCACCAGGCTCGTGTGTCCACACGTGTATCTCAACGGACTTCAGTGAAAACCACAGGTGTCCGGTAGCAGCGATCTGTGAATACCCAGTGGACCTCCCAAAATTTCCTGCAAACTGGCCTTCATCCATCAACAGCGCCTCCCGAAGCTGTGCCGTCGTAGCACTGTCGTTAGTTGGTTTGTGGTATGGTTCCGCTTGCCGGATAAGAATTTTGCCCAGTACTAAGAGATGAGGGAGATTGCTGTCATGCACCAAATGTGTTTGGTACTGTGGACATGGAGAAAGTTAGCCGATGAAACTAATGTGAAGAACGCACCCAAGATCTGTTGAAAGATTGTTCCGACTTGAGGGATACAGACAGCCCTCACTATCCATATCACACAAAGTCAAGACTATCCTTATGCGAAGAATGAATACAAGCTCGTCATAGCCATCTATCACACAAGAATGACTATCCTGATGCAAGAGATGAATGCCAACGCTGACAGTCATCACTCGCACAAGAACCATCAAGAAGCAGAAAGAATCCAATGAATAATGATCCTTTTGGTATGAGAAAGGAGCGCAGCCTTCTGCAGTCCAACTCCCATACCAGAACAACCAAAGAAGCAGAAGAAACAATTGAGAAACGAAGGAGAAAGAGAAGAATCATTTTTAGCACCCAAATGTCAAATTTAGGCGCCCAGTGCCGGCATTCTGATATTTTGAATAGCTCCGCCGTTTTTGAAGCTATCAGGCATGTGACTATACCATCATGGAGCCTAGACCATGGTCTATCTGCCTGTCAAGTTCCGACGTAAATCCGATTATTTCCCACGGAGATATTCCACCCGCAATCCAGACACCCACTTCATCAGTCACTATGGAGTCCGCATTTTCTCTGGAATGATTCTCTGCTATTGCAGCAGACCTCAACTATGTCCTGCTCTTGGGACAGCCTCTCCCTGAGCTCCTGTGCACTGCCTGGCACATATCTTCCCAGCCTGCTCCCTCAGTCCCTCTCATTCTCGGTCAGCGCATTCTCCTTGTCAGTCCTGCGTCACACACATACTTTGGTCGCCTCAAGTCTATCGTTAGACTTGAAGATTCATACCTGGTCATTTCTGTGTCTCCTGGGTCCTCTGCATATGGTCCTTTCATCCCAGAGTCATGTCACATCCATCTCCCTCCATCATTCATCTCGCTTCCCTGGACACGTCAAATCTGCTACTCACGTTTCACTTCCCTGCTATCCTGCAACAAACAGGGATGAAACAGTGGTCTAGAACCCTTCTTAGGAGCCCTTATAGAGTACAGAACCTTCCCCTTACTACTCAAGGGAAGACTGCTGTTGGGGAGCACCAATTTTCGCGTTTTTGTCCTACAGAAGCTCAACCCAAGGGATTTGTGACACTCTGTGACCAACTGTTACTCTTCTAGACACCTACTACTCCCGATTTGCGAGCCTTATTAAGCATGTACCAAAACAATATCATAATGTAAAATTTGGCTCTGTTGCTGGTTTTTCCCAACACCAGCAATAAATATTGCACCAAATACTGTTCTACCTTGTAAAAATCTAGTAGACCAGGTGGCAGGCCGCTGCACTGAGTAGCCCAGCTTACTAATCCACTCCCTCCGTAATGCCGCCAGCGTTCCCGCCCTCTTCCCATGTCCGCTGCCGCCGCGCTGATTAGCTCAGCTTACTAATACACTGACTCGACACTGCGCCTGCCCTCTAAATCCCATGTCCGCCGCCGCCGCGCTGATTAGCTCAGCTTACTAATACACTAACTCGACACTACGCCCACCCTCTTCCCACGTCCCTGTTCCCTCTGCCTCTTCGTTGTTGTTGTCATTGCTGCCGCCGTCTAAGGGCGCACGCCGCTGTCGTGCTCGCTGTTCTCCATTCTCCCGCGCATCCCCGAACGATGCTAGCCAACGGTACACTATCGTCAACGTCTAATGCCGCCAACAATGTCCTCACCGCTCCATCACCTGGCGTTGCCATCGCGTCCGCTGTTCTCCATGCCCCCGCCCCTTGTTTGAAATGCTAGCCCACAGGACGCTTCCCTCAATATTGCCAGTGCTGCCGAAGTCATTTTCACGGTTCTGTCACCATCAACAATGGCCTCGCTGCCCTCGCTGTGTACGTACTCTTTCGACGTCGTTTTCCAATGTCATTAATGCTTTTCTCCTCGTTTTTCAATGTCTCTAGCGCTGCCAATGCCATTCCAGCAACTCTCCAGCAATCAACAATGCCACTGTCGCTCAATGGCCGCGTCACCTTCAACAACGACCTCGCTGGTCTCAATGCTTTGTACAACGTACGTACCGCTTTCAATGTTGTTTTTCAATGCCATTAACGCTTCCTTCCTCGGTTTTCACTGTCTCTCGCGCTGTCAACACCACTGCCACTCTCGATGCTCTTGACAAGGTATGTACCTTCCTCGATGTCATTTCCGATGTTCCTGACCCTTCGCTCTCCATTTGTCAATGCCTCTAGTGCCGCTAGCGCCATTGCAGCAACTCTCTTGCTGTTGACAACGCTGCTATTGGTCTTGATGACCCTTTACAAGGTATGTACTTCTTTTGTTGTCATGGCCAGTTCTCTAATGTTTCTTTACCATGTCCTAAGCCCCAAGCTCCGCCAACACTGATTTCAGCCCCTCTGAAGCCATCAACAATGCCACTATTGTCCCCAACGCTCCTGACAAGGTGCGTACTTCTCCCTCATTCATGCTCTTTGTCACCTATCACCATGCTTCAGCTAGGTTACCATGCCCCGTCGAGGCTCAACAAAAATCCGGGGACTTTCCAAATCCATCTCTCTCCATGGGTTCAGAGGACATGTTTGGTACACCAAAGTATTGCGTGCAGCAAAGCAGGATGATCGCCTCCGCAAAATCAATGAACGGCATATTGCCAGCCTCCAAGGTATCTATATCCCTTCTCACCATTGTCCATCAAACTGGGTTAATCATTATTTAGCGCTGCCTGTTGAGGACCGGGATGCTGCGGATCAAATGTTTGAAGACCAAGGTATGAATATACAATATGACGAGCCTTTGCCCTTCCAGAGCCAGGAATCCGATCATGATAGTGAGGATGATGAGGATGAGTTCTTTGCGCTTTCCCGACACGTCTCCGAATGGTCTGGCTTTTTTATACCCCTTGTTTAACCCACATTCTCTAATGGGAATATGCCAGGCGTCCACCGGATACCTGCGATCGCAGGGACCGTATTGAACTCCAAACTAACCACTGGGATGCTCAGATGTGCAAGCTGGTTGACGCATACCTAGACTTTCGCTCGCACAATTCTGGTGATGGATTCCCCACAGAGGAACCTGCTGAGGCAAATGATGACCACGAAGCACATCCTTCTGGCACCGTCAGTGGGATTGAACTCCTTGATATTTTCAGTGAGTTGTCAAGCCTGCTGGTAATATGTAATACCTTTTTTTAGTTTTTAGTTTCCTTTGATCCAGCCAGATGCAGGGCGACGCTTGTTGTGCACCCACACCATATCTTTCCAAATGAAAACCTCATTTTTCATGGATACTTGGGCTGCTCACCTGTACATCCAACCGTTGCCTTGTCGCTTCGGACCCTTGCTGCATTTCGACAGGCCTGTCGTGTGTGTCCATGTTTCAGTATTCAGGCACAATGCAAGATGCTGTGTAATCTCCATAATGTAAGCACCACTATATGATTTGTTCTGTATTGACTCCCCAATAGGTACCCTATCGCCCATATCTTTTCGATCAATTTTCCCATGCTTATGATGTATATCTGGAGATCGTTCACCGTGTCGACTGCAGGATCAGAGTGGCTCTTAACCGTAATACTCAGGAGTGGAGGCTTCGGAATGAGTGTCCGGCCTGTTTCTACCATCTTGAAGATGAGCCGTCTCTTTCATTTGATTGGCTTGTTTCCATTGATGGGAATGATAGCCTCAAACGATGGGACACAATGGTGTACGGCACTGTTCCACGAGTGGATCATTGCATGCCAAGATGAAGCTATTGGTTAAGTAATGAGGAAGTCGACAAATTCAAATATGAAGTTAAAGCGAGACGGGTACGTTCAATCTAACCAAACTGGCACGATTGACTCACAGGCATTGTCAAGACACAAGTGCCCACTAATACAGATACAGAGATATTCGACGAGGACTGGGAGCTAGAGACATTGAATGTTTCTGATAAGTTCAACTGCGTCGACCGGTGGCACAATGCGAAAGCTGATGTGCGGAAGAAAACATTTGCCGTATTCGAGGAGTCTGGAATTTTTCTCGCAACATGTCGGCATTGTTTTGTGCTCTTAGCCTGTGACATGATAAAGAGTGGTGAACTGTAAGTGTTGTATTATGCCATCATACTTGGTAATTCTGACAGCCCATCAGGGCTAAGTATCCACTAGCAATTGTTGATCGCCTGCTATCGGTGTATGGCCCTAGGGGTGGCTGCGCATATGACATTGGCTGTGCCTTTGCAAAAACTGCAAGTACCAGTAGCATTGGTCCAAGGATACAGAGGCACCATCTGCGCTTCATGGTGGGTGCCTTTCATGGACATGCGCACAACCGCATGTGCCAATTGGACTGGCATCCATTGTACATTGAAGGCACTGGAAATATGGAGGGCGAAGGTTGCGAACATGTTTTCTCTGCATCCAATGAGCTGGCCCAAAGTATACGGCATGCAACACAATTTCATCGACACCAAACGATTGAGGAACACTTCATGTTTTGGAATCAAGACAAATACGAGGCACTTAGTACATATTGTTCCCATCCAATATTTGCTGTCATTGATTGATATCTTAGTGCGTTTTATTCGCAACCATTACCGAGAAGCGACGGAGACAATTCGCCAACTCGGCAATGAACTTGCCATCCTCAAGGCCACCTTGAATCTTTCTGATGATGATTTCCCGCGGTTCCTTACTGAAGAACGTGCATATCTTAGTTCACTCAAGCAGCCACCACCACAGGATGTACTACGAATGCGATATGTGCAAGTCCTTGATGACCTCAAAGAAAAAAAGTATGATTATCGGCCATTCATTTACATCTGAATTATTGACAATTATATTTAGACTGGCTTGGAGTGCTGCTTGCAAAGTTGCTAATGGTGCGCTGAGTGGGGTCGTACAGGGTGACTTCAATGCAATCGCAGCCGCCATCAATCAGGCACATATTCAGGTTGACCTTGCATATGCGAAATTGCAGAACACGGAAGCATTAGCCGCACATATACAAGGCCAGCTTGGACTCGAGTCCCCCTGGAGTGTTGGTGGTGAGGAGTACAACCACTACAAGGAAGAAGCTACATTTGGCAATTACCGTGAAGCATTGGGAGAGCTGGAACGACTAGTCGTCATGCGCCTATTTGAGCTCTCTAAGCTTTTGATGTCTGGCACAAGTAAGAAGTGGTTATGACTTGCTTTGGCGATGGACTTATGTGGCACGATAGGATATAAACTCCGTCAGCAGATCAGCAAGGGTCTTCAGTGGAGATCCGAAACCATTCGGAAAGCAATTGCACGGTATAATGTTCAAGCAGCAGCACTTAACCTGCTGCGGCCGCCCATTTCGTAGAAGGATATTACCCAATACACGTTTTTAGGTGAATTCACCTACTTCGGCACACACGAGATGATGTTCGGGAGCGCATTTGGGCCAAACTGGCAGTCCGTGGCGCAACAGCCAAATTCTTCAAATTATGTCGTGCAAAGGAAGAAGTTACAAGGCTAAATGTCGAGATTCGTCGCTTACGGACAGCTATACATGATGAAGAGAGGGAAGTATTACAAACCATTGCCAACCTTCGTGATTCTGAGCCGCTACTTGCATGTGAACTCGAGCGCCTTCACCGACCTCACGCAGCGGTGAATGCAATTCACATACATCGCTTACATCAGATCGAGAAGCAGCATGGGTTGGCTGGACAACGGGGCATCGGCACCTGTTTGCAGGTATTTCATTCTGACGAGGATGTGGTGCCACCAGAAGCTATTGGTCAAGAGAGTAACACGCTGGCTGATCTTCGAAATGAGGAACTGGCGCCAGGTGATTTTTATGTTCCCTTATGTACTAGTCAGTCTAATTGTTTCCTAGAATCACCTATTCTTGGCGCGCCAGCTGACATTCGAGATGAGGAGCCGGTGCCGGGTGAGGTTTGCATTCCCTCACACACCTGTCCATCTAATTTGTTTCTTAGAATCGTCTCTTACCTATGATGAACTCTACAACCTCTATGTCAATGACCCAGGAGATCATGACCTTGTGGATCATGAAGAAGATGTGGCAGGGCTTCATTCCTTTGCTGATTTTTTACAGGACATAGTAGATTGATAGTTGTGTATCTTTCCTGATGACTCAATGCAAAATATGTGCGTGTACATATAAGAATTTCAAGGTGCTGATTACCACTCTGAAGACTCGTTCTATGTTCTCTGCTTCGATCGGGATGCATGTACTGCAAAAGTGGACGAGGGTGCAGACATCACGGATGAAGGTGTCGAAGAAGCCTTTGATGTTATCGCTGAAATATCAGAGTGTCAAGACGGCCAGGGGTGAGGGGGGTCGGAATGGGTTTCATCCATACGACTGCAAGTAACCGGATCAACTACTTTGTCGGGAACAAATTGTATGTACTGCAAAATATGTGCATGTATAAAAATTTCAAGGTGCTGGTTACTACTCTGAAGGTCCGTTCTATGTTCTCTGCATCGACTGCGATGCATATAGAAGTGAATGAGGGCGCAGAGACCACGGATGAAGGTTGAAGCTTTGAAGGTTGAAGAAGCATTTGATGTCATCACTGAAATACCAGACGGTGTCAAGACAGCCAGGGGAGGGGGGGCTGGAATGGGTTCCATCTGTACGACTGCAAGTAACCAGATCAACTACTTTGTTGGGAATGAATTGTACTATGTACACCATGATAAGTCCGCCTGTCACACCATTGTACATCCTTGACTATGCACCCACACACAATCACATCTACCTAGCCTTTAAGTAGCAGCTTAAGAGAGAGAAAAATCTAAAATTTTATACTGCTAGAAGCATTTAAACAGAAGTGCTACCATAGTGTAGAACAGACTTGTAGGATGGATAAACCGGCAATGATGTAGTGATAAGTGAACTGTGCGACTGGCACCATTGAAGAGTTACAGACCTGTGCGGTTTGATCCCCCCATCACAATTACAGTCTGTGTTGACCATGTCCAACAGTTTAGTGGTACAAACGGTGTGTACTTGCCAGAGATTTGTAGTGGTGGCCTCTTTGTCATCATATCTTAATCTAGTATTGAACTCGAGTCTACGTTCTCTTCTATGGCGGCACTCGAGCCTCAAGTTTCAACAAAATCATTGCAATTGCGCAAGGAAGACGGCCATGCAAAGCTAAGTTGCATCGTTTACTACATACAGAGTCGAACAAGTAGTTATCTAACACAATCAATGGTAGGAGATCATTACTTGCACTAGCATCTCTGGCACATGCGGGGTATTACGAAAACCCTTCATGTAACAGACAGCGAGGTGATTGAATTAAATAACCTATCATTCTGTCCCTTTCCAACTACAATCATGCCTCAGACTCCAAGGCCTAAACCTGAAGATGTTGACGAGCAGGCTGCTGCATTCGATGCACAGAACACGTTCAAAATGGCGACAATCTCAGAATTATATTCCTCAACTCTTGCGCAAGGCTTCAGCAATAGCCAGCGCCTGGCCGCAATACGTGCTCTCCTTAGACACGGTGTACATCAAGATGGCGCACACCACCACACAAAATTGCAAGGCGGCCTTCACCCGGCCTATGTAGCCTTCAATCCTGCTCAGAAATCCGAGCATAAGGACCTCACCAAGACAGGAATAGTTGAAGCATCGCTCAGCGACATTTTTGATGCAGTATGTCTAACATTCATCGAATTGCACACCTCACAGCTCACGCTCTGTGCTAGATTACTCTGCAAGACCATTTAGACGGCGGAATATCCCTTCTCATCAGGTGCCCTGGTACTGATCTACCCAGCAACCTCGCTGTCGACAAGCTCACAGTTGACCTCTACATTACCCCACGCGAGCTCATTCGAAATGAATGTGTAAGTGGCGACACTGCCATGATTGTCCAGGCGTTTTGTCAAGAATTCGCTCTTCCTCACCTGCAACGCTTTGCAGAATGGTGCAAAATTGAAACGGCCCAGTGTCCAAAGTCCTGTCGTAAGTTCATACTTCAGTAGCACTAAGTTTTACTAACGTCAGTGCAGCACTTGCAGAACCTATCGCTCTCAAGGGTCCGAATTACCTTCCCGTCTTAAGTCCCATCAGCTCTCGCCTTCAGTGCATGGCGCTCAGTGCAGAGGCGAGACACGACATGGTGGATGATGAGCGGCACATATCTGCGTCTGCTGCAATCCGTGAGACTGCAGTGCTCACTGCTAGTGCGAAGGCGGCTCCTCCCAGCACTCCCACCTCCGCTCGTCAACGCTCGACCCGCCAACGTCGCCCTGCAGACATGTTTCTATACGGGGACAATATTAAATTTTCAGAACCATTTTCCGTTGTCATCCCTGCTGACTCACCAGTTTCCGACTCCCCTTTGATTAGCATGGGACCAAACACGGATGCTGTACTCAATCGCTTTGATCTTGGGGATGACATACTCCCTCGGTTGCATTTGTTGGTCAGTACAGTGCGCAGCAGCCACTGGGAGGCCATTCTGAGGGGTACACCATGGGATTTGACTTATGAACAAGCGTCCAATTTATCCAATGCATTGGTGTCTGATCTCAAAGGCACACCAGGATTTTCCATTACAACGGTATTTTCTCTTTATCTCTGCATATCGCCGACCAGTTCTAACTGACATTGTAGAAACCGAAGTATCCGATCCTGAGCATGTTGCTCAAGATTTTGGTTATTGCGACCCTGTTGCACGTGCTTTATATTTTATTTCTCATGTCAATCGATTAGCTTATTCCTGGCCTGCTTTGTTTGAATTAGTCTGTTTCTAGATCCTGAATATATGCTGTGTGTGTCTTAAATCTTGCCATGCACTTGGGGGATAGACGAACGATCTCCCCCAGATGGTCTTGCAGGTTTTCCTTCCGTCTAAGCCAGCTCCCCGTCGCGTTCAACCCAGAGCACGCCCCCGTACCAAGGTCGTTCTCAGTGTGGAGGCCCGCGCAACACTAAAATTAAATCGGCACAAGAAGGCAGAGCGGTTTAAAAAAGACTTGGATGTTGCGTGTAGGTCATTGAATGAGATCACAACAACTCTCGCTTCCAAACACCACAAGAGTGTTCAGCGCGTCCAGAATGAGCTCACCCTTGGCCACGTGAAATTCCACTACAGGCATAACAAAGTCAGTGCTTGGAACGCGTTCTGCTGGAAGAAACGGCACAATGATTGCACGGCCAACGTATCAAATGAGAATGGTAGTTCCCCCCCTTTAATGCAATGACTATTAGCTTAATAATATTGCAGTGGCCAGTGGCAGGAATATGCTACATGAATTAATCAAGGAGAATCACGAGGAGTACCATGCACTTTCAGAGGGTGAGAAGGGGCGCCTTGTTGAAGAATTTAATGAATTCAAAGTATCGAAGGCTGTTGGGATTCGCACAACCGCGAAATCGAAGATCAACGACGTCACTTACACACTGAAAGCTGTGGAGAATGAAGTGAGCTTCCTTTCCTCTCACTGCCTTAGGTATTTATCACCTGAACTATTTTTTAGCTCTTCAATCTCAGGTCTCGTACTGGCATCGAAACTATTCTATTTGCATCACGTGGAACAACCAATCTTCCACTTCAAGGGATTGCCTTTGCAACTGATGGCGTTGCTGACTTCATGGGCTCAGTTATGGGCATTGATTCACACAGTCTCGTCAGTAAAATGGAAGGATTTGCCATCCAGGGAATGAAAGGTAGTAGTTCCTTTTGCTGCAAATCACGTCTGATGTATCATCTACCAGGAGCGGTTGAAAACCATCAGCAACACATTTCTAACGTGCATTCTACTATATGCGGCATCATCAACGACAAACTTAGTGAGTAATACTAATTATTTACATTCGAGCCACTTGACAAACGACTCTTAAAGAGGAAATCACCGGTGCACCGAATGCAAAAATGCAGTGGGTGCAATACTTCCGAAACATTGTCACTCCCTACCAGGTTGTCATAGAGGGGTGGCCAGACAATATTCCGTTTGCAAACCTCAGTAGCATTTCTAGCTCACTGCCTCAGCTCGAGACCTTGCTACGAAAGTGGGAGATGGGAACAATTTACTGGAAGGAGCTAACAAATGATGAGTTTGAGGAGCTTCGACAAACAAGGAACGAGCAGTTGGAAAATGGTGAGATCCAGGAGCCCTCATGCCGCACACGCTCCGATAAGGGCAAAAAATGCACCCGAGGTCATTTGTCTGAGGATCTTCCTTGTCGCAAGAAGTACAAGACTGCTGAAATTATTCATGACGAAGACGAGGACGGCCCGCACGAGAACACCACACGCCAAGACGTCCAGGAACCAGAAGCTACCGCACTGACTAACATGGGTGCAGATACCAGTGGACAGACTGCCACGGGTGTAAATGCCAACCCTGCCACACAGCCTTCCATCACTACTAATCCTGCCATGGCAAGCACTATCAGCGCCCAGACTTCTGTGAGTACAAAGATGATTACTCTGGGTGCTGATTCTAAGCTTAATATGCTGTACAGTCTTCCATCACTAGCCCTGTCACTGCAAATGCCATCAGCACGCCAACTTCTGCGGGCGCAGAAACTGACACGCAGACTGCCACAGGTACAAACACCAGCGATGCAGTACAGGCTTCCGACATCACCAGCCATGCGGATGCCGCACAGAGCACCTTGGGTGCAAATCCCAGCACCACCACTCCTGCCATAAGCAGTGCTGTTGATATTAATCCTATGGCAGATGCTGCCGTAGAAGACAGGCTGGCTAATAATACCTCCGATGTTTTGGATGACTTCATGGAGTACATACACACATTTGACAGCGCTGCTACAACTTTGTACTAGGACCTTACCAAATACAGCAATATTTGACAGTCGTGCTGTAACCTCATTACCATAATTGTGGCTAAGAAATGCTTCAGTGGGTCATGATGCGAACAAGTAAAACATACCAAGGAGGTGCACAAATATTTATATAACACTGGGGCAAGTGCAAATGAAAGATTGAGTCAATGCATTGATGGGCCACAAGTACTGCATGGACTGGTGTGGTTGCGAGTAGATACTGAACATCAATATGGAAGAAGAAAAACATGGCAGTATGTACAGATACATTGATGGGTGGTGTTGTGGGACAATTGAAGCATGGTTAAAACAGGTGAGTGAAGAGAGTATGAGACACTGCAGTTAAATGCTAAAGGTACATACCTTGTGAAGGGCATCAAGTCCGAAGGTGGCGTTGTCGACAGCAGCAGAGTTGCTGGAATGGCACTAGCGGCAGTAGAGGTATTGAAAAATGGAGAGCAAGGGTCAGGAACGTCGGAAACGACATGAACGGAGGTACATACCTCGTAAAGAGTGTTGAGACATCATCGACGGTGAGAGAATTGCTGGAGCAGCGAGATCAGAGCGTTAGGACTGTTGGAAATGACACTGAGGTTACGTACCTTGTATAGAGTGTCAAGAGTGGCAGTGGCATTATTGACGGCTGGAGAATTGCTGGAGCAGCGTTGGCGGTGCTGAAGACGGTGAAAAATGAGGGGAAAGCATTAGTGTCATTTAAAAATGACGCCGAGGGTGGTACATACGTTGTATAGAGCGCTGAAGCCAGCGACATCGTTGTTGATGGCGAAGGGGCCATTGAAAATGACATTGAGCGGCAGTGGCATTATCAATGGCTGGAGAGTTGCTGGAGCGGCATTGGCAGTGCTAAAGACAGTGAAAATGGGGGAAAGCATTAATGAGGTTTAAAAACGATGCCAAGGGTAGTACATACAATGTACAGAGTGTTGAGGCCAGCAAGGCTGTTGTTGGCGGTGAAGGGGCCATTGAAAATGGCCTTGAGCGGCAGTGGCATTGTCGACAGCTGGAGAGTTGCTGGAGCGGTGTTGGCAGCACTAGAGATGGTAAAAACCGGAGGAGAAGCGTTAATGACATTTAAAAAAATACACCGAGAGTGGGACATATGCGCTGAGGGCAGTGAAGTCATTCAGTGTTGACAGCGACGAGGCCGTTGAAAGCGGTTGAGCGGCAGTGACGCAGTTGACAGCTGGAGAGAAGAAAGCGTTAATGACGTTGAAAAACGACGTTGAGGGTGGTACATAGCGTTAATGGCATTGAAAAACAACATGGAGAGCGGTACGTACATTGTACAGAGCGTTGAGACCGGTGAGGTCATTGTTGAAGGCGACGCGGCCATTGAAAAGGGTGATGAGCAACAGTGGCATTGTCAATTGCTGGAGAGTTGCTGGAACGGCGTTGTGTCAGAACCGTTTCCTCCGACGAACTCCGACGCAAGCGGAGTTAAGTGCGAAGGGTTGTCGACGACAGGTGGAGGAGATGCGGAAGGGTTTGAGGACTTGGCTTCAGCGTATGTGCTGCGCCCTTGCGATACCTGCGTCCTCGTATTTCGGAGGACTAAGGGACAGAGAGACGGAGGTCCGACGAAGGTCGGAGTTGCCAGAAGGCAGAGGAGACAGAGGAGGGCAGAGGAGAGTTCGCGGGAGGTATTCAAGCTGATATTCGAACTGAGGGACAATCCCCTCAGCGTGCGGAGTACTTATACTTTACATCAGGAATGTACAGTAACCGAGAAGCGGAGAGAAACACAGCGGAGACGTAGGTAAGAGTCTGCGGATGACAAATGGATGAGTAACATACACGGAACGGAGATCAGTGATAAGCGTAACGGATCAAAAGGTTAACGGATCACAGCTATGAGTAATCATATCTAATCTAAAACGGGAACAAAGGAAACAGGAACAGAGACGGAACGGAAGCATACGATAACCGGAGGCATAGGCGCGGAACTATATACCAAAAGGAGACGGAGCGTCAATAGTCGGAGCGGAGATGGATACATAGCGTCGGAGGTGTGCGATTACGATCGGACTTGAGTTTACAACAGACTAGAGGCCTTGCGGAGTCACAAGGCGTCACGCGGTCGTGACACGTTGGCAGCACTAGAGACGGTGAAAAACGAGGAGAAAAGTGTTAATGACATTGGAAAACAACGTCGAGGGAGTACGTACACAGCGAGGGCAGCAAGGCCATTGTTGACAGCAACAGGGCCGTTAAAAATGGCATTGCAGTACCAGGGATGTTGAGGGAAGCGTCCTGTGGGCTAGCGTTTCAAACAAGGGGTGGGGGCATGGAGAACAGCGGGCGCGACGGCAACGCCAGGTGATGGAGCGGTGAGGACGTTGTGCGTCTAAGTGAGGGAAGAGGTCAGAACAACCAACAACCAACACCCAATGACAACAATAAGCGAGTGGTGGTATTCCTCTACGGTTCTGGTATATGATCTCCACAGGGGGATGTGCTGCAAGCCTTCAGGTAAGGTGCAGGAGGGAAGGGAAGGGCTTCTGATGGGGAATAGATGCGACTGGGGATGGTATTGACTCCTCTTCAGCCTACCACAGTGGTTAGGAAGAGTCCTGGGGTTGAGCAGTGATGATAGATTGATAACAGGGGTGTAACAGCAGTGATGGAGCAGAGAGGAAGCAAGGGGACAGTTCCTGCTTCAAAAATGCAATGGACAGTGATGGGATAGAGTGGACAGAGATGCTAGACTGCGCTTGAGCCTAGAGAACTGATCAGATATCAAGTATATCTGACAAACAACAATAATGGAGCTTTAGGCCAGCACTGGGTGACCTACAAGTCCAAAGACAGAGATGGAGCTTATAGAGAGTGAGGGAGAGTGAATGTGGTCGCTTTATTGAGGGGGAAGCAGACTCTTCCTTGCAGCCTTTGGCTGCTGGTTTATATACAGGAGGGGTTGTGGCCCTGTAAGCACAAATGACTAAGTGCTTGGTAAGAGATTGGTAAGAAATTAGTAAGCAATTGATAAGCAGTGTAATCAGGCTGAGTCATCGATGGGGAGAGCCTGAACAAGCTGCTGAGCCAAGGGAATGAGCAAAAACATAGGTAAAAAGGGGTGCACAACCAAGAATATGGAAAAATCATTGCATGGGGCCCAAAAGAGAGGGGGGGAAAGCATGGGATGAGTAGATTGAAGCTAAATGAGCATATGCGATGACATAATGCATATGAATCATAGGGGCATGAGTCATGAATTGATAAGCAGCATAATAAGCATGATTTGAAGGATGATTGGTAAGTGATTGGTAAGGGGAGTAATGGGGATTAGTAATGCCAAGAGGGGATGCATAATGCGCAGCAGAGTGAGTCAGAGTGAGCCAGAGTGACTCTGTGTGACTCAGACAGAAGGGAAGCACAACCTGTGTTTAATTGAACTTTAGATCTGGAGATGAGCTTCTGAAGCAGTGCCACTGATGGGAGTGGCTGGGGGATAATAAGAGAATTGATCCAACCAGAAGAGCAGTGTCAGGGGGCCTGGAATGTCTAGAAGAGTAACAGTTGGTCACAGAGTGTCACAAATCCCTTGGGTTGAGCTTCTGTAGGACAAAAACGCGAAAATTGGTGCTCCCCAAGAGCAGTCTTCCCTTGAGCAGTAAGGGGAAGGTTCTGTACTCTATAAGGGCTCCTAAGAAGGGTTCTAGACCACTGTTTCATCCCTGTTTGTTGCAGGATAGCAGGGAAGTGAAACGTGAGTAGCAGATTCGACGTGTCCAGGGAAGCAAGATGAATGATGGAGGGAGATGGATGTGACATGACTCTGGGATGAAAGGACCATATGCAGAGGACTCAGGAGACACAGAAATGACCAGGTATGAATCTTCAAGTCTAACGATAGACTTGAGGCGACCAAAGTATGTGTGTGACGCAGGACTGACAAGGAGAATGCGCTGACCGAGAATGAGAGGGACTGAGGGAGCAGGCTGGGAAGATATGTGCCAGGCAGTGCACAGGAGCTCAGGGAGAGGCTGTCCCAAGAGCAGGACATAGTTGAGGTCTGCTGCAATAGCAGAGAATTGTTCCAGAGAAAATGCGGACTCCACAGTGAGTGATGAAGCGGGTGTCTGGATTGTGGGTGGAATATCTCCGTGGGAAATAATCGGATTTACGTCGGAACTTGACAGGCAGATAGACCACGGTCTAGGCTCCATGATGGTATAGTCACATGCCTGATAGCTTCAAAAACGGCGGAGCTATTCAAAATATCAGAATGCCGGCACTGGGCGCCTAAATTTGACATTTGGGCGCTAAAAATGATTCTTCTCTTTCTCCTTCATTTCTCCTTCATTTCTTCTGCTTCTTTGGTTGTTCTGGTATGGGAGTTGGACTGCAGAAGGCTGCGCTCCTTTCTCATACCAAAAAGATCATTATTCATTGGATTCTTTCTGCTTCTTGACAGTTCTTGTGCGATAGATGACTGTCAGCGATGGCATTCATCTCTTGCATCAGGATAGTCATTCTTGTGGGATAGATGGCTACGACAAGCTTGTATTCATTCTTCGCATAAGGATAGTCTTGACTTTGTGTGATATGGATAGTGAGGGCTGTCTGTATCCCTCAAGTCGGAACAATCTTTCAACAGATCTTGGGTGCATTCTTTGCATTAGTTTCATTGGCTAACTTTCTCCATGTCCACAGTACCAAACACGTTTGGTGCATGACAACGTTGTTGGCGGCGTTAGACGTTGACGATAGCGTACCGTTGGCTAGCGTCGTTCAGGGATGCATGGGAGAATGGAGAACAGCGAGCACGACAGCGGCGTGTGCCCTTAGACAGTGGCAGCAATGACAACGACAACGAAGAGGCAGAGGGAACAGGGCGGGCGTAGTGTCGAGTTAGTGTATTAGTAAGCTGAGCTAATCAGCGCGGCGGCAGCGGACGTGGGATTTAGAGGGTGGGCGCAGTGTCAAGTCAGTGTATTAGTAAGCTGAGCTAATCAGCACGGTGGCAGCGGACGTGGGAAGAGGGCAGGAACGCTGGCGGCATTACGGAGGGAGTGGATTAGTAAGCTGGGCTACTCAGTGCAGTGGCCCACCACCTGGTCTACTAGATTTTTACAAGGGAGAACAGTATTTGGTGCAATATTTATTGCTGGTGTTGGGAAAAAACCAGCAACAGAGCCAAATTTTACATTATGATATTGTTTTGGTACATGCTTAATAAGGCTCGCAAATCGGGAGTAGTAGGTGCTTCTAGACATTCCAGGCCCCCTGACACTGCTCTTCTGGTCGGATCAATTCTCTTATTATCCCCCAGCCACTCCCATCAGTGGCACTGCTTCAGAAGCTCATCTCCAGATCTAAAGTGCAATTAAACACAGGTTGTGCTTCCCTTCTGTCTGAGTCACACAGAGTCACTCTGGCTCACTCTGACTCACTCTGCTGCGCATTATTCATCCCCTCTTGGCATTACTAATCCCCATTACTCCCCTTACCAATCACTTACCAATCATCCTTCAAATCATGCTTATTATGCTGCTTATCAATTCATGACTCATGCCCCTATGATTCATATGCATTATGTCATCGCATATGCTCATTTAGCTTCAATCTACTCATCCCATGCTTTCCCCCCCTCTCTTTTGGGCCCCATGCAATGATTTTTCCATATTCTTGGTTGTGCACCCCTTTTTACCTATGTTTCTGCTCATTCCCTTGGCTCAGCAGCTTGTTTAGGCTTTCCCCATCAATGACTCAGCCTGATTACACTGCTTACTGATTCCTTACCAATTTCTTACCAATCTCTTACCAAGCACTTAGTCATTTGTGCTTACAGGGCCACAGCCCCTCCTGTATATAAACCAGCAGCCAAAGGCTGCAAGGAAGTGTCTGCTTCCCCCTCAATAAAGCGACCACAGTCACTCTCACTCACTCTCTATAAGCTCCCTCTCTGTCTTTGGACTTGTAGGTCACTCAGTGCTGGCCTAAAGCTCCTATATTGTTGTTTGTCAGATATATCTTGTATCTGATCAGTTCTCTAGGCTCAAGCGCAGTCTAGCTCATCCATCCACTCTATCCCATCACTGTCCATTGCATTCTTGAAGCAGGAACTGTCCCCTTGCTTCCCTGTTGTCCCATCACTGCTGTTACCCCCCTATTGCTGTTCCATCACCACTGCTCAATCCCAGGACTCTTCCTAACCACTGTGGTAGGCTGAAGAGGAGTCAATACCATCCCCAGTCGCATCTATTCCCCATCAGAAGCCCTTCCCTTCCCTCCTGCACCTTTCCTGAAGGCGTGCAGCACCTTCCCCTGAGGAGATCATATACCAGATATGCAAAGGAAGACCACCACTCGCATATTGCTGTCATTTGGTGTTGGTTGTTGGTTGTTCTGACCTCTTCCCTCACTTAGGCGCACACCGCCTGCCATTTTCTGATGCTCAGAAGCAAGCTGTTCTCAACTGGGCGAAAGAACTTGGTGCCAAAGATGTTCCTTTGCTTTACGCAGTCAAGAAATGCCAAGAACATATCGAGAGTGCATTTGGAGCACCAACGCATATGTTCAAGTCACAAACCGGCAATATATTTTATCTTAATGACGTTGCGAAGGCGGTTGCCATGGTACATCCCCATTGATTCTTTCAGCCCCAGCCATTTACGCCTGTTGCTAGGATTATTCCAATCCACTCACTCGTTTTGAGATGCAAGATTACCCTGAAGATGGTGGCCTGGGCATGTCGGAAGTGTTCCATGGTGAAAAGATGTTGCTAGAATTGCCATCACCACATCAGGAATTTAACCAATTACTTAATCTAACTTTTTCGGCTTATTCACCCAAAAAGTTTAATAAGACTCATTTAAGTAAGTGCAGTCTACTTCTCACATAAGCACAGCAAGTAGATTAACACTAAAAAGCGTAACAAGGTACGATTCAGTCAATTAAGTCAAACATAGGAACCAATAAGTAGCGCTTGTAACTACAAGTGTTAAAAAGTAAAATAAAAAGTAAAAAGTAACAAAAAAGGATGCCCGTCCTCTTCTCCGGATTGGCACTAAGGGTGTTTGACTGTGGAGTGAATGCACGTATCGTACGACAAATTTGGCGCATAGGTGTGATATGTGCTTGTGGCCGTAGAAGGAGTGAGGTTGCTGTGAAATGGACATGGATTGGGGTTTCTGTTGAATAATGGAAGGAGAAAAGATAGTACTGAAAGACTGGGAGTGCTTACCAGGGGGGGTGACGCAGATGAGGTGGGTGGAGACGGGGGGGTTGGTTGGTTGGTTGGACAGGCCCAAGTACCGAAGCCATGAGATGTGACTGTCCGAAAGGTCGACGCCAGCTGGTGTAGGAGTGATGCAGATGAGGCGGGTGGAGATGGGGGGAGGCTGGTTGGAATAGGCCTAAGTACCAAAGCCATGAGATGCGAATGGGAGGGATAAGACTGGCCAGAAGGTCCTTAACGCCAGCTGGTGGGGGGTGACGCAGATAAGGCGGGTGAGATGGAGGGGGGGCTGGTTGGACAGGCCCAAGTACCGAAGCCATGAGATGCGATGTCCGAAAGGTCGACGCCAGCTGGTGTGGGGGTGACGCAGATGAGGCAGGTGGAGGTGGGCCGGTTGGACAGGCTCAAGTACCAAAGCCATGAGATGCGAATGGGAGGGATAAGACTGGCCAAAAGGTCCTCGACGCCAGCTGGTGGGGGGTGACGCAGATGATGCGGGTGAGATGGAGGCTGGTTGGACAGGCCCAAGTACCGAAGCCATGAGATGCGACTGTCCAAAAGGTCGACACCAATTGGTGTGGGGGTGACGCAGATGAGGCGGGGTGAGATGGAGGGGGGGCTGGTTGGACAGGCCCAAGTACCGAAGCCATGAGATGCGATGTCCGAAAGGACGATGCCAGCTGGTGTGGGGGTGACGCAGATGAGGCGGATGGAGGTGGGCTGGTTGGACAGGCTCAAGTACCAAAGACATGAGATGCGAATGGGAGGGATAAGACTGGCCAAAAGGTCCTTGACGCCAGCTGGTGGGAGGTGACGCAGATGAGGCGAGTGAGATGGAGGCTGGTTGGACAGGCCCAAGTACCGAAGTCATGAGATGCGACTGTCCAAAAGGTCGACGCCAATTGGTGTGGGGGTGACGCAGATGAGGCGGGTGGAGGTGGGGGGCAGTTGGACAGGCCCAAGTACCGAAGCCATGAGATGTGAATGGGAGGGATAAGACTGGCCAAAAGGTGCTTGACACCAGCTGGTGGGGGGTGACGCAGATGGGCGGGTGGAGATGGGGGCTGGTTGGACCAGAGACCAGCACATTTCTCTCTCCATCTGGAACATCCCCTGCATGACGACCGACCACAGTGCCCTAGCCCGCGGTCTCAAACGCATGGTGGTCAGCATACTTATTGATGTAGAACGCATGAAACACATCATAAGAGTGATGTGGCCGAATGTCACGAGATATAGTTTGATTACCGTAGATGGGGATTAAGTGTGCGGCTCGATAAATGGCGTCTATGTGGATGACCACAAAATGCGGCAAACAATTTGGTAGAGTTGATGGTCGAACCTTCCACATTCCTGTGTCTTCGTCTGGTCTATTGCCAATCTTGTCGAACCAATGGATGACCGCACAAGGGTAACGGACACTTCTGTATGAGAAAGAAAAAAAAACCAGTACCCGTGCGATGTCATAGGCACGCATGCCAGTTTCTGAAGGGTCGCTTGCATTTGTACCAACGAAAATACAGTCATAGTGTGGTGCCTCGTTTCTCCACATGGGAGCTGAGCGGATAAATTCTGTCCGCATGCCGCCAAGCCTGCTCAAGTCACTGGGCGCATAGAACCGTGCAGATGCTGAGTTGAACACAGATATTGATCCTTCGAAGCGGGGGCAGCCTGCAATGGGGATCTGTGATGGATCGCATGGGTCATTGGGGTAGAGCTGGTCGAATAGAAAGCGGCGTAGCAAGGCAGCCAAGTTTGGCACCTCAATTTCAATGGCCAATGCTTCCACAGTTCGTGCACGCTTTCGCTCTGGATCATCAAGTTAAAAGTAATTTAAGCAAGGACAAATGTGGACTTACGCGGTGTCCATGCAAGTTCTACATGCCCAGACAGGTTCGTTGGTAGGTCATCCGGTACAGCATCATCGCTGTCGTGTGTGTTTGCCGTTGGTGGGTTGGGGTTGGTGTTGGAAGGAGTAGGGGGTGGGGCCTCATTGACGCATTGTGATGCTCTGCCTCCATTTGGCACGTCGAAGGCTGAGGCTAGAATGACATAGTCAACATCAAGGAATTTCTCCAATGAAGTTTTACTTACCAAGGCACTGCAGACTTTGTAGCGTGGCTGAAAGGCAAGTTCCTTCTAACATTCCGCGATTTGCAAAGTCTGCACGGCAACTTGCTAGTTTATCAAGGTGTTGGTTGGTCAGAAGCATCTGACCAATCGCGTTGTACCTGTTGGATCATCGATAAGGCTCTTTAACGGCTTTGATATGTTTGCATTCGGTGATCGAAGAACAGAGTCCATTGGGAGCACCAAAAAGACGAATAAGCTCTGGATAATGCTTGGCAGCGTGCTGCCGAGGCAAAGAGAAGGTTTCCACTACTGTAATCTCGCCGCTTTTAAATATTTCTCGATAATGATGGAAATGGGCCAGTGCATCCTCAATATCCTTCAAAGTCTGTTCAGTAATAACATGCCGGTGGACAAGGTAACAGAACTCCAGGAATGAACGAAATGTGCATACAATCTCGGATGGAACATAGCCTTCAATTGCTGGTAAATATACCTGCATTGAATGTTAAACCATTTGTTAGACCGCGAGGGATGGAATACGTACTTTCATCAAAG
This sequence comes from Scleroderma bovista, assembly GCA_037178675.1. Classification (NCBI taxonomy): domain Eukaryota; kingdom Fungi; phylum Basidiomycota; class Agaricomycetes; order Boletales; family Sclerodermataceae; genus Scleroderma; species Scleroderma bovista. The sequence continues at coordinate 62,911 of JAYMGJ010000104.1, read as the reverse complement.
CCTTGGAGTCGTCACCGGTCCATTGCTTGAAACCTCGGCCTTGTGGAAAGCGGCGCAAGCTGGTAAATGGCGTGACAGCGGCAATCCTTTGAGATAGTAGTTAGTGGACAGCAGTGACGCCGATGTAGAGCAGACCGAACATACCTCCGATCAATATCATCCAAAATGTGCTCTGCTTCTTTTGTTCTATGCCGCAATCTGAGGTATGCCTCGACCCAGTCCACAAGGTGATCTTTGAAGCAACCTTTTATTAATTGGTGGAGGATGTCGGGTGCGATGAGGCAATGGATATCAGCCCGAGGGAAGTCATTCGTGAAAGGCTTGAAGATGATATGAATATCCTAATGGTCACACCATGGCAAGGAGCGTGAACTCACCATGAGGTCGCCAACTATTCCATATTCGTCCCACAGAATAGTAAGGGAATTCTGGGCTTCTTCAAAGAGAGCTTTGGTGAACTCGCGACAACGCAGTAGTGCATCGGCGTCCAGATCCTTGCGCGTTGCTTGGCATCTGAAAACTTGTAATTAGCATAACGAATCAAGAGTTGTAGAAGTAGTTACCTTGCACACCATCCTCGGACGATGCAGGCCAAGAGTGCCTGCTCCTCGTAATCAGCGATGTAAGGGCCAAGGCCATATATAACACGGCGATAATATCCGTCTCCGAACCTGACCACTTCAGGCGACGTCATTGCGGCCTTAAGTGGATCAAGGATCATGGAGAGGGAGTGGTGGAATAGCTGCCACCGGAACTTTCGAAATCCCGCGTCTGATGAATGTTCTTTTGTTGCTAGGATATTTTGAGTTCTAAATTGCAAATGCAGTGAAATATTGGGCACTTACTTTTGGGAATTGCGAGGAAGCCCAGAAGAACAAGGGCATGTCGGTGAGCACGACAGACATTATTGCGGACGTTGCCAATAGATATGTAAAGCGGATAGAATTCGTTATTGCCGGTGGCAACGGATACAGTTGTTTTGTCACTGCCCAAGATGATTGGGACGAACGTGCTTCCGAGTGTTGCTTCATCCTCCGAGATTATATCCTATTGAAGTAAAGTTAGTTAAGTAACGGGAAAGGAGATCCCAAATACTTACTGCCTGGTCCCAGACCCAATCGCCTGACATGAAGTCACAATATTGGCGCTGGTCGCCTTCAGATGAAAATTCCCGAAATGGATGCAGGTCCATCTCATCCGCATAGCTCGGATTCCCAAGTATTTGATGAACAACTTCCCGAACGTCGTGATACCACACTTCGTAAGGTTGCTGCATCCAAGAAGGAGGGTTGACTGTTGGTATCTCGCCAGTGTACTGGACCTTAAACCGTTGCCACTTGACATCACCAAGTGGGATGCTGTCAATAGTGTTGTATAGACTACGGCAACTGTCAAAGGGAGGCCCAGCACCATGTTCAAGTAGTGTAGCTGCCCAAAGGTCCATTAGGGCATTGATTTGTGGTGCCGACATTTGGATGCGGGTGTATAGTAAGTCAGCTGTTTCAAACTGGGTGCGATCATCGAAAGGGGCCCAGTCATTTGGGTTAGTAACAACTGGAGTTGGAGGGACCCCGGCGGCAAGGAATTCGCCATGCTCATCGCATGGCTTTGCTGGATTTCGGACGTTAGTAAACTGAAAATTTTATATTGAAATCAGTCACATTACCAGTGAGTTTCGGGTGATAATTTCTATAAAGCCTGTCTCCAGAGCCGTAGAATTGAGATTCCATGGGGTGCAAGGGAGTAGGAGGGCCCCCAGAGCCGGATTCCATGTCATTCTCATTAAGAGGATTTGACCCCTCCCAATCTGGAGCGCCCTGATCTTGACCATTTTGTGGTTGGAAAGAAGGGCTAACAGGTCTGGTTGGAGAGCGTAGCAGTGGAGTTGGGGCCCGAGGTGGGTCAGAGGGCATAATAATAGGATGGTTTGCATGCCTGTGCTTGGTGCGCCCAGCAGACGTCTTGAAGTACCGATTGCAGCCAGGATGGCCACATGGAAGCTGGTGTACAGTGTTCTGCTGGCGAACATTCCGGTTAGCCAAAAACATAGCAGCGAGAGAGGTGGTGTTTTTTTGCGGAGAGGCGACGACTGACAGGTTACGGAAATCCGCCAAAGTCGTTAGTCCATTTTTTTTGGGGTGAGCGCAAAAACTTACAAATTGCCAGGGCCCACAACCCGCTTCACAACTTGAACTTCTCTCACCCCCCCCCCCCTTCCAAAAAACTCTCTCGAATTCCCTACCATTGCCCCAAACCCAGCATCTGATCATGGACGTCAGTGAGACTTCTCGACCCCGCACACGAGCCAAGAATGCAACCACTCACCCTGGGGACATTGTTCTCCAAGCCCAGGGAAAGCAGCGTAGCAAAGCGGAAAAAGCGGCTGATGACAAGCTGCTCAGAGATGCTCAAGTAGAAGAGGAGCAGGCCAGGAAGGAGGGAATTGCCTGCCTGGCAGACATGGAAATGGAAATGGAGGCGAGACAAGCTGTGGTGAAAAACTTAGCGCCTGTCCGTCCTCATCCACGAGTAAAACCCAAGAAAGCTATACCCATGTCAATGGAAGTCGCATCTGCGAAGGATGGGACCATGGAGACTGAGGTGATGTGCTATTCTATACTACAATTGATGGGTCATTGATTAGGTCGTGATAAAGTTTGGAAAACTCACCTCTTTTGCTGATCATTCACACGCTGATGATGATAGTGTCTCAGCTCCAAGAAAGCTTCCAAGGAATAGGTCACTGAAGGAGCAGATCAACGCTGCGAAAGTGCAGCGTCAACTGGAGGGAACAAAGGAACAGAGTCCGGGTGAGTCACGTTTTGACCAGTGTACACGTCTAGAATCTGATGTGGCCGAATGGAACATGGCAGCTGCACTGCAAATTGGGTAAGCTCACTCTCACGTCTAGCCATGTTGTTACTCACTCAATCTACACTGTTTTTCCGTGACCTGGCGCTGAACACCAGGGCTCAGGATATGGCCATCGATGGGCATGTTCTGAAGTGGAAAGCAGGTGTTACCGCTGTGAAGTCGCCTGCGACGTCCGCAGCTGACACCACCTCCTCTGCTCGGCACCGCCCTCCCTCGACGCTCACTTTCAACACCCATTCCTCAAATGTGACTTCCGCGAGTGGCCACTACTGGAAGCTGCAAGTCCCATTCGATGCCCCAGAACTGAATGTCCCGACAGAGGGATTTAGTGATGATGTTGACGATGAAGATGAGTGTGCATATACCATCAGCAAAAATGAAACGGGTAAAAATGGAAAGAAGATTGTTGCGGTAAGTGGAACTTGTGCATCGATAATATCACTTACTTGGTTCCCAGGTTTCTTCTGCATCCGCAGACAGCGACATTGAATTATGGCATGGCGAGATCCTTTGCAGCCCACGTGTTAAAAGCATCAGTGCCACAGGCTCCAGCATGGGGAAGCGAAAAGTCAATGAATTTGACAGTGAGCCTGAGGACCTTGACGCTGTAAAGGAGACCCACACTCTGCTACACAAGGAGAGTGGGACGCTGCGAACAACCGTCTCCGTAAGTCCATTTATTTGAATGCTGTTTGTAGCTACTAACTAACGAGAACTGATACAGACGACAGTCGGGGTCATATGTGAACCTCAGCCGCTACAAAAGAAAATCAAGGTCGAGGAAACCAGGCACACGACGGTAGCACCTCCAGATACTAGTATGTTCAGTACTTCCCAACGCCTTGATGGCTGTCACTCATACTACCGCAGAGCTCCAGTATGACGCAGATGGTTATATCATCGAAACCATCAAGAAGAAATATACCATCAAGGATCTTCCCGTCCCGTGCAATGATAGTAGGTGGTCCCATGGGCTTGTTGGTACGATCACACTCTGGGCCGGTGCCCAACCTAATGTCTGGGTGATACCTGAAGAATCGCTTGTCGCAGCAGTGCAAGTTGTGTGGGACGTTGTATTTCCCCATGTCAAGTACAGGGTCACTGCAGACGGCTTGGTTATGGCAATTGTAAGTTCAAGATTTTATGTCTGGTTATGAAAAACATTAACTGCGTACCCCAAGATCCAACAGCGCCTTGCTGAGTGGCGCAGTGGAATTGGGTCCACCGCCATTTGCATCATGATAGATTTTTTTTCCAAGTTAGATGACGACGTGGACGTTACCGCTACGGCAACAAAGCTATTCAAGGACTTCGCATTCCTCTGTGAAACCGCTGATGAACCCTCTTCTGAAGGAATGTTCTGGTCGCCTTTTCTTATTGAATTACTTGGTACCACCCATCTCAACGACATTGTGGGCTATGTCGACATTCATCAATGGAGTACGAAGGATCTCGCAGCTGGAAAGGACATGGCAGGCGTTCTTGGTTTGGCGTCTGCAGCAGTGAGTTCCTGCACTGTTCCCCTTAGGTCTCGTCATTTATTTGCTTTGTTTCAAAAGTTGGAGTGCGCTGTCAAGTACATCATGGAGGGAACCATTGATGTAGACGATGTTCTTATTGCCATGGCAGAAGTGTTGAAGTCGCACGTGCACCCGGCGTAAACCGTCGACGAAGTGCGCACAAGACTGCGAGCCATATTAGTGTAGACTTAGTAATAGTCCTCTTTAGAGTAGATGTTACATATCACACGTCACGCATCACAGTCACGCGTCACACTATTTGTTGTATATAAACAGTGTCAATCGCTTATATAATATAACAGCTCTTGACCAGCTACCGCTACCATTTCAGGTTGTGCACTCCACCCAACAGGTGAGTTGGAGTAGCAGTTCCTCTACGTATATAGGTATTGCTTCAACAGGAAGCTGGGGATGGCAAGATCAGATTCAAGCTCCCTAAAGTACTCAATAAAGCAACCGGGAAGAACACCTCCACGTCCTTCAACTTTTCATGGCCAAACTGGGGCGTTGACTCGTTGGCATACAGGGATTCGATCGTCAAACGAGGTTCTGCTTGGCTTCGTGATACGGTCAAGATTGCCCAATGTGCCCATAAGCTCAAGGTTGCAGCAAGTAGCAGTGCAGTCACAGATGATCCCATGGAGGCCGTCAATCCTCGATACTTCCTCTGTAAGTTGCTCATTTTTGGTCGTTCGTCCAGTTTACACGCTTCGTTTCCAGGATTTTTTTTTTGCAAATATTATACCCACCGTGTCTTGTTGTTATCATCTGCTGACCATCGTTCTGTGGTGGGGTCCCTGCGAATAATAATGGCACTAAAACTGATGCATTTACAACAGATTTCTCTCATTCTCATCGTGTTCCACACTCGCTCGCTCGCTCCAGTATGCTACAATTGTCGCTCTGTCTTTTCTGCAAGCATTATACCCACTGTCACTAATCACTACTGCCCACTCATTTACTCTGCATCTCTACACACCATCGCCGATTGTTATTCTGCGCTCTTTGTTACTTGCTTTCCCAGCATTTATATGGCTTACTGTTGACTTTTTTGTTTACTTAATTGTCTGGATGTCTGCAATTAAATCACTTTTCCAACTTATTTGACTGGTGAATGAAATAGTAACAAAGTGGTACAAGAACAAAAAGATGGAAATAAGTTCAAAATAAGCTTGGATAAGAAAACGAGTGGTCTGGATTGTGACTTGTTGCGCTTATCGTGAAGTCAACTTATTTGAGCTTATTTGATGCATATAAGTTGACTAAGGATTAAATAAGCAATGTGTGAAATTCCTGATGCACCTGCTGTCTGGGTTTGTGACAAGATATTCTTTGTAAACAAACTACTACAAGACTGCTCGGGAATGTATTTCATCCCAGAGTGTTTTTTTTTATGGATCATATCCTTTGGATGCGCCATCGGCGGTCAGTGATCTGACGTCATATCCGAAAGAATTATGTGCTTTAGGTCGTAAGGTTGGACGAACAGATGTGCGTCACGACGAAGTGACGAGATGGTGTACTGACAAATCTGCCAGGTCGGTTTTATTGTCAGTGACATGAAGGAAATTGTTTGCATATCTGGATTCATGCACACCTTCGAGGATCTTTCTGCTGATCCCAATGAGCTTTCATGCGGACTTGCAGGTCTGTCACATATTTCTGGGAACAATTTAAAGTGATGACATTCGCAAATGACAGAGACGTCATCTCAGTTGGCAAAGCTCGTACCACATCCCCTTCGTGCCAAAGCAAATGGTTGCATGGTCTATTCTGTTCCCATTATTATATTCATGGACGATGTGTCAGGGAACATATCAAAACAGTGGAATAAACACCATGTGATCTACATGTCCAATGCGAATCTACCACATGCAATGATTGAGAAGGAGTTTTGTGTAAGGTTTGTGACAGCATCACCGCATGCCCCTCTGATGGAATTAATGAAAGCAATGAAGGAATCAATAAGGTGCACCATCTATTTAGTTTCTGAAGTAAAGTTAACTTATGTGACTAGTAAAGCCTCAGAAGCAGGCATTATTGCATGGGATTGCAAGGGTCATGAAGAAGTACTCCTTGACTTATATGGGTTATTTGTCGGCGGTGATAACCCTATGCAAGCCAAGGAGTGCAGCCACGCCAGTCTAAGGTGTAATTACTTCTGTTGGACGTGCCATGTTGGCGGGACACAAGAATACAAACACTCGGAGGATGGTTATAACACTCTTTTTTCAGTAAGTAGGGAATAAAATCTTGGTGGGTGTATAATGAAGTGCTAATAGTCGCTTTCCAGTCAGGCAAACTTTGGACCCCAGAGGGAACCACAACTGAGATTTGTCGGCAAATATCTTTGGTGCTTGGTTCCGGCGCAACTGAAAAGCTGAAATCCGTGACCGCTTCGACTGGTGTGCGAGACAGTATAACGACATCCATTGTTGAAACACTGGTTGACATGGGCAAGAAATTGCGTAAGCGTGGCAGCGGAAAGGTGCCTATACCTGAGGCAGACATTCGGGCAAGGTTAGAGCAAGAGTTGAATGATTACCTTGGAGGGACCGACATGAAAGATATGATCAATCCCCTCCTGGGAATGAAAGGTGAGTGCTCAGGTTCTTCAATCATTGAGTATACTTCGTCTAACTGTACCTCCAGGGATGAATATCATTTAGATACACCAATGGAGGTCCTCCATACAATATTGTTGGGTGTGGTCAAGTACTTCTGGGGGCAGACTGTTTTCTTGCTAGAAAAGGCGAAGCTGCTGGACCTACTTCAAGCCCGCCTTGATTCTGTGGGCCAAGATGGATTGAATGCGCCGCCTTTGAATGCTCGGTATATTTGTCAATACAAGGGTGGTTTGAATGGGAAACACTTCAAGAGCTTAGCGCAAGTGATGCCATTCCTAATCTACAACATTGTTCCACAGACTGTGTTGGATGCATGGTCATTGATCGGCGAACTGGTGATCCTGATCTGGCATACCCAAATAGATGACACAGAGAAGTACTTGGTAAATGTTGACCATTTTTCTTCTTCAACACCACCAAAGTTCTCATGGTCCATCAGGCTCAACTCACAAGAACGATCAACGATTTTCTCAATGTCACTGCTACATGCGCGCCGAGCATTCTTATCACAAAGCCAAAGTTCCATTTTCTCGTTCACCTACCTACCTATATCTGCCGCTTTGGGCCAGCCATCATATTTTCCACTGAATGATACGAGTCATTCAACCATGTCTTTCGATTGACATGCATTTACAGTAATCGACATGTGCCAAGTCGGGATACCTGCAAGACGTTTGCTCGCCATGACATCATCAGACATATTGCCACCGGCGGCTTTTGGTTTGACCAACAGTGTGGACAATGGGTTTGTGGTGGGATGGATGTGATCAACTATCTACCTATGCATCCACAGCAATCACGACTCTTTGGATTGCCTACCAACCCAGAAGAAAGTGGTGAGTTAAGTTGTATTGCATCAGATTGTCGACTAACGGAAATTCTTCAAGGTGTCCAAAAAGTGGCATTAGTTGGTGACCCGAAAAATAAGAAAGCTCCTCCTCGTCGGGTTCCGTGGCTGGACACGCGTTCATCAAAACTTATGCACCACAAAAGTAGTTCTCATTATTATTATTTAGGTTCATCCCTGAGAATGAGCGGTGGCGATGTTGTGCATGTTGATGGACATGTAATCTTCCGCACAGGTGACAGCGATAAGGCAAGTTAAGTATTTGCACTGATCTCTGTTGTCTGATCAGTACACAGTCTCACATTGGACGTGTCAAGGAGATTTTGGTGTCGGCGGATCATTCCTGCAAAATCAAATCCATTGTTCTTCAACTGTTTGCATTTGCTCCCAATCTTCACCTGCAACTCCGTTTGCCATGCCTGACAGAACTTGCGGACCAAGAAGTTGTTTGTTTCAAGGTACTTCACTCCTGATCTGGTGTACGAACGATCTAAATCTGAATCCTAGGATATCATTTGCAGCGTCAATCTACAGCATAATTGTGTTGATGCGAAGTGTAGAATCTTATCAACAAAGCCCATCCGTCAAGAGCGCATCCAAACATCTCGAAGCTTGGCGGTTGTTAATCACGAGCCAACACCGGAATTCTTCCTTAATGTCTACTCCATTCACAATTATATGCATATCTTCGATACTTTACCAGAGAGCCTCTGTGTCGCTCCATTGCGTGTCCCAAATGTGCAAGATGTTCGAAAGGCAGCAGTCCAGCAACTCCAGAAGAAAAGGGCGGGGAAGGCTGGGGCGTTAGCAACTGATGAATCCTCAACCCCACCACTGGCAGCCTCTGGTAAGGGGTCTACTTCTAGTGGGCAGCAGTCGGCGTTTACCAGTAATGATACAAGTTTCCCAGTGAAGAAGGGAAGAGGATCAAAGCGGCAAGCTGTACAAGCTGTAGCTCCCTCCACACAACATATTTTGGTCACCTCTGAGACATCTTCAATGACCATGCAAAGAGGACAATTCCAATTCCCAGACAATCAATTCACTTCTTCTCTGGGCGCATCCTCTATGCAAACCCCTTATTCATCTGTAGCTGCATTTCGAGCACTGCCAGCTCCACCTGTCCATAGAACTCTGTCCGCTGCTCCAATTCTGACTACATTTTCTATGCTCCATTCGCATTCTCGTTCACCCTCTGTTCCATCACAGCCCAGGCATCCTGCTACACAACACCTTCCACCGCACCACCAGTCTATGGTTTCTGCTGTCCCTCCCTTGCAACCTACTCCATTGTCTTTACCTCTTTTCCTACCCGACCATCTCTCACAGCTAACACAGGAGGATGTCATATGTGATGAGATCCTCTGAGGCATCCTTCATGGCTCGACGTTTGTCTTCATAGTACGTAGGGCAGGTAGCAATGATGTGGTCTCACGATTGGAACAGCTCACCGCACGGGCAAGACTTGCGAGGCGTGTGGGTGAAGTGTTCGTGGGGTTTCACGGCGGGTGCGAATCGGTTGGCTGCTGATTACGGAGGGGGGGTGAATTGGGGCGAAGAGACGGGATGAAACGGAAGCGACTGACCTGACACTGGACAGGGTGGAAGTGGAAAGAAAAGCAATGGCATGAAACGGGACATACCTTGTCCTGACTGGGAAGTCTGTAGCACTTGACCTTGCGTGCCTTGATAAGAGGGGTTATGGGTACGGTGTGGATATGGGGGAAAGGCGACGGATCGCAAGTGGTATTATGTTTGCGTGGAGGTGGCAGCACCTTTGCTAGCTCACGGATCTGGTCCTGGAACGACGGGGGAAGGACAAGGCCTTGGAAAGCATGGATGGACGGAGAAGTGAGTGCGAGTAAGTGGATGTGTGCCCAGAGCTTAAATACCTGGCTGTCACCCCTGAGTCCATCATCATCATCCTGACCGCCGTATCCGCCTGAGCACCCCTTACCCTATGGATCGCGAGCCTCACAGAAATATTGAACGATCAGGGCCGGAGTTCTACTCCGTTCGCTGGAGCCTAGAAGGGGACAAGAGCCGTCAGATGCTGGTGCACTGTGAGCAAGTGCGCGCCTACTTTCGCTTTGATGCTGCGCTTCGTCGAGGGAAGGACTGTTCGCCCCATGTCCCTTGCGGATATCCACAATTCCGAGAAGCCTACACTCATGAAGCCACTACCTCGTCCTGATTTGCAACCCTCGAGCAGGATGAGGATGGGAATGCCGATATCGTAATCAACGGGCACTCACCTACTCCTGCCAAGGTTTTGAGCCCCAATGCAGATCTCCGAAGCCGAGAGGAAAGTAAAGGAGGTCGGGTCTTGAACGTCCCTGAAGCAGAGACGCTGGAGGGCATGCTGTGGGACGCTGTGGATAAAGTCAAGCGTCAGCGTCAATCGGCACAGAGGGGATACTCAGCCCACAGGGAAAGGAGAGGGGATCGTCGATACGCCGTTCGACGACAGCCGTCCCAATCGCAAGTACCATGGGGTAAAACGACCACGCACCTCCATTATCGATGAGATCCGTTTCTCAACACCTGCCGTTCCCGCCGATTACAAACTGATTGGGGTCGCAGAACTAAGTCACCCACCTGTCGAAAGTGAGGACGTGATCCTATATGGAAACGAGGATGGTGCTTATGAAGATGAGGAGGAAGCTCCTGTCGACCAGAAGACGCGGTTGAAGAGAGCCCAGTCGAAGGCAGACGGACGAGCCAGCCAGAGACACGCCAGTTGAGGACAAGGGCAAGACTCGTTAGTCGTACCTGGACAATACAGTATATAACTTCAGATACCCATCGCTCGTTGTCCTTTAGTCTTTTCCTAAAATTCAGTTACCTTAACCTGGTGATTGTTCAGTTAAAAAAGATTCGGGTGACCAAGTTTGAGCGTAGCTAACTTACTCATCGTCGCAGTACATACCACGCGGCAGCGAAGCCAAGGTAACAAAGGGAGAGGCGAACACGTACCACGATAGCACATATCCACGAAGGACTCGAGCGATTTATGTCCAAATGGTAACAGCAAACATGGAGTCCCTAATTAGAAACCTTCATGTGAATTTGCTGATGGAATAAACACTGCTTGTATCAATGCTGGGTTGGTGGCACCTGCGCACGAATTGCAGGACTTGCGGTGTGTGCACTGAGGAGGATGGACGGAAGTGAATGCGTGGCGCTGTTCCATTCTTGTTGAGTGCTCAGCGCCAGCACTCGGCCACTGGCTGAAAGGATGAAGCTTCTGATAGTACGAAGAGATGGCAGTTGGTGATGAATGTCGATTCGGACTATGATAAAGTTGTCATGAGGACGGAAGGATATATCACGAACCTACAGATACACAGATCACTTAATTACCTCCTCAACACCATTACAGAAGCGATCAACACCCCCGTCAGAGCTCCAAGAACACCAATCACCATCCACCGCACATACTCATCAAACTTGGCAGCGACAGGCATTCCTGCATGAGCAAAGTTGATGGTGGCACTCCTAAACGAGTATATGATGACGCCCGTGATGAATCCAGCGACAGAATATGCAAGGAACACGGGCGGAAGCGAAAGCATAATGCTTCGGCGCTGAAAGACCCGTATCAGTGACTGGCGACAGAGTCCTGAACAAGGATGTCGCTTACAGGAAGCAGAACAAACCCTTCTCCAGCGGTTTGTGCGGCAACCTTGTGCCATTTCTGATTTATACCGGAAAATAGATACGAAAGATGTGATCATGCTCAGAACAGAGCATAAGATGGCGACCAAACCTCCAATCCGGGCTATACTGTCCAATTCTGGTAGGGCCATGAGTGTCACCGAAGTACTGTATCTCGCTCTGTCGACGAAGAGAAACGGGATCCCTAGGCATAGTGTACCGATGACGATTTCCAGCACTGTGCGGAGGATCGGCGTGTGCTTTGCAGTGTGCATATGGCTGATGTCACGGGGTAGAGGTCTGTGCGGCCTGAAGTGGACCTGGCGCCAATGTGCTGCGTGTGCAAGATAAGACGGGGATTCCATGCAGTCGATGCAAAAACGGGACGTACCAACTCGTAATAGGATTCGCGCGACCATGCGCGTGTATGAAAGACTAGATTGCTGGGGAGGATCTGTAGAGGAACTATCAGAAACGGCAAGACAGTGTAGGGATGCACCGTGGCCGCACCGTTGAGAAGTCTGATGAGTTCCTGACATTCCTCCTGGCTAAACGGAGGCTGGATGGGCTAAGGATGCACAAGAAGCCTATCGGTATACGACCAATGAAGGGCGTCGGCGGCCTCTTGTGTCGACGGGCGTGTAAGAACGACATAAGCAGGGTACATCTCGACGAAAACCAGTATCTAAACTCGTCATCGAGCCCTGTAAAAAACATGAGCACCTCCGGTATCAACGAAGTGTTAGGTACGAGAACGCACCATCGTCTTCTCCAGATAGAGGTAGATCATCGGAAGGCATCTCGTTCAGAATGCGACGGTACCTATGGTCCACCCAATAAATGACAAGCCGTCCGGACGTCTTCTGTCTCCTCCATCCCGTCGCGCTGTAGCTCGGCCTAACCCATATTTCGCATCCCTCTGGCACACTGTCCACCGTATCAATCGCACTCGTGACCTGGTCGAGTTTGGAAAAGTTTCGCAGATCGAGGTCGGTGGTTGCGCTTTTACGCGGGTTGCCAAAGTATCTGAGTCCGTGGGGAAGTATGTACTCGAACCATCCGCGGTCGGCGTAGGGCGTCGTGACTGACCCGTAGCTGTAGTTCCTTGCGGATCCGTTCACGTCGAATTGGGGTGGTTGTACCCATCGGGGAGTGGGTTGGGTGACAGGGGGGTTGGAGGAGCGGAAGGAAGTGTCGATGGGTGGCGTTGACGGACGGGATACGAGGGGCCGACGTTCGCTGAAAAAGGGGTGTCAGGAAAGTGCGGTAGAATTCGAGAAGAGCTTACTCTGCCTTGCTAAGGTAGTCCCTACGGTCGGCAAGATTGTATCCAGATGTTTGACGAGAGGGTCTATTGGGTGCGTCAACTAACAGTCCATCCCCAGAGGACATTAGTAACTGACCGGGTCGGAATGATTTCGTGGAATGGGCGAAGTGGGATTGTTACTTGTTCCACTGCTGGCATCATCGTGTCGTCTCTTGGTGAACGTGGGTCGAATGGCCTGCGAGCTCGGTAAGAAACGCGCACAGACACACATATATGACGGGGCTTACTCTGGTACATGGATTGTCTCAGCGGGTGAGAGGACCGCAGCAGCCTGCTCTGGTACAGCTGGTTGGGCTGGCGCACGCTTGGAATCAGCAAATGGGTCATCCTAGACACTAATCACCCTTCAGTTTCATACTCCAATCGCAAACAGTAAGTAGTGCAGGAAACTTACGCAGCAGGGGCGCCCTGATGGAACCCAATATGACTGAAATTGCTCCAGGTATAAGTACTCCCGGGGAGTTCCTGCTCGCGTGGCTGAAACAAACTGCGACTCGCTTTCCTGCTCTGCAACGCAGCCAGTGCGGTGGGTGCACCATACGACGACGACGACGACGACCCAGGCCTACGAATAGAGGACCCCAAGGACTGTTTCTGGGACACGATGCGTTCCTGTACGGGTGCACCCTGACTTTCAGGAGAGGCAGTGGCTTCTCTGGCGCGTGCGTGTTCGGCCCAGACGGCAAGGGCACCTGGTCATTATCGACGACGTCGAGGACGGACATGCCCTCAGGCATGTAAAGAGTCTACGTATACGGCATATCAACACGAGCGATGAGGAGGAACGATAATTTGGACTTACCACTTTGTCGTTGATGATATCGATCGTAGTCACGGGGTCCTGGTTTCTCGCGGTAAGTCAGGCTGCAAATCTTCTCCATGTTCACGGTGAAGCGGCTGTCGCTCGCAGCGATCAGGTTGCGGATCTTGAAGCGGTCAATCGAGGGGTCGGACTTGACAACGACGTCAATATCCTGATGTTAAGCTGTGTAACCGAACTCTGTAGCCCAAGAAAAATAAATGATACTGACCATCGTGGTGCGTATGTCCCTGGCCTGGATATAGAGGCTGCCAACGACGGAGACGCGGGTTTTGGCAGCCGCTTGAGCTCCAACCGTAGCGTACCAGTTCTTGAAGAGCTGCTTGAGAGTGGTGTGAAGGAGAGGTTGAGACATGGTGGTTATCTATAGTCCTATAGCTGCGAGATGCAACGATCATGGCGACTTAACAACTTACACAGACGATCTTACAAACGTACATAACATAGTCGGAAGGGATGGATCATCCGACGTTGGAAAAGAAAAGTAACAAATGGTTCAACCGCTTTCGATCTAATTGCGTCTGAGGGAAAAGCAAGTGGTTGGTCATATAGGCATCGAACAAGCTAGAAAAAGAACTTGCTTACCGTATTAGATGGTGAAGGTGCAGCGCAGCCTGCAGTGGTCGCTCCAGGGTCTATCGGCCCCAACGAGACCAGGCTGGAAAACTTCGATCTCATCAGGCTTCAAGCTCAACATTGCAACCTTGTCTAACCTCCCTGCCTTCGGTCCGCCCTCTAGTTCCACGCCAACACCCCACGTAGCTCCATCGGGCCCCGTACTCCCGTGTAGCGCGACCCAGGCATCGAGCAGCTCGTGTTCGTCGACGAGCCTATGATCCTCGGGGAGGATTGTGTTGAAGTCGCCTGCGATGATCCCACCCCTCCATCTGGGCTCGCGCAGGAGGCCAGCCAGTGCCCACATCTGTAGAGCACGCCGGAAATGCGAGTCGAGGGAGTCGAGGTGCACGTTAAGGAGACGGAATACTACGCCAGATGCAGCTGGGGTGGCGATATCCACGCAGAGCGCATCCCTCCTGTACCTGCTAGGCAGCTCCATGCGGAAGACGCTGTCGAGCAACGGAGAGCCAAAACGCCTGCGGGAGAGCAACGTCATGGTCGCGAATGGTAGGCCCTTGAAAGACGTGTCGTCCTCAGCGTCGGTCGTCAGGAAGCCAGAGCGATCGTCGAGGAGAGATTGTCGGGCGCTGGAAGTGACTTCTTGGAGATGAATAATATCGGAAAACTTGGGTCCCTTCAAGATGTGATCGAGATGAGCTTGGAGCGTGCGACGGGCCCTGACTGGGAGGCCTGGATATTAGGTCGTGTTGCAATACATATTTGGCGGATGGGAGATCGGTGTTGCAACCGGCGAATGTGTTGCAAGGCGGGTGCATTACCGTTAGTATTGCAACAAACCTACAGGGAGTGGTGACGACTGGCAGAATGGATGAGGGTGGCATAGGGGACCCAGAGATACCTCCCAAGATCCTTAGTAAGGATCGCTTGGCGTCCTAGAGACAGGTCACCAGTGCGATATTCACTCTGTAAAGTGAAGCGTTGAGCTGGCTGCGCATCCGGAAAAAGTACATAATATGGCAGCTGTGAGGTGTACCTCACCTCAACCTCAAAAAGGTGACCTTGCCTCGTGGCAACACCAGTCGCACCATAATCGTTATCCTGCAAAGGAGTCCCCGTTTGGTTAAGCTTTGTCGTAAATGAATGAGTCTGCAAGCATGTATTGCTGATCAGTGGCAGCTTCCATGAAAAGTCCATGACCAACCTATATAACCACAGCTGCAAGGTTGTAGCCTTGTCTCCTGGAATCATTTTGGCTTCAGAGATGCAGTCACAGAATCCCCCCATCGGCCCTATTCGCATACAGCACAAATGTCGTATTGCTTGTGCGGCATGCAAGCAGGGGCATGTGAAGGTAATGGTTCTCACACTCTATACCTTGACACTGTGATTAATTCTCCCCTTAGTGCATCTATGTTGAACAAGAGCCTTGTAAACGATGCCTGTCGCGGGGGAAGACATGTAGTTTGTCCCCACTACGAGAACCAAGCACCAGGTACATGTGTTTTTTCTCCCCTCTAAATGTAGCCAACCAACATGGTGCACCAGTTCATCTTTCCCACCTGAAGAGCGGTCCCGAAATGAAGGTCACCAACCACAACCTTTATACCCCCTTTCCTTATCGGTCTTTAATACCCCTACTGCAACCTACATGTGGCCTACATTTCAGGCTGCATCGCAGATGAGGCATCCACCTGTCATTTATGTCAACTACCACAACACTCGGGGAGTGCCGACTGGCGTTGGCGAGTGCCAGCGTCCACAGATTGTCCACAAATGAATGATCTGAGCACGTTGAACATAGGGAACTGCACAGGTAGGGGTATCTATTACTGTACTATGTAGTAGGTATTACATGGAATGGTACAAGTAATATTGTTGGCATACAGTGGTACTCGGGGAAGTGCCGGCTGGCGCCAGCATGAACCTTGCTTGGTCCAAGCTTTCGAGAGGATCAAATAACGGGCGTCCGAATACCATCATGCTCTACATCCATGAACGAAAACACTTATAGGGTCCAAGGTCATCAATTACCAGCCGTCCACTCCATGTTTCCGCAGACGGAACCATTGCATTCCGTTGTCCGACCAATCTGTTTCCGTTCCTGTCCATGATGTCACAGCGCAAGGAAGACAATCTAAGACAATACAGCATTCTGTTCGACGTCGATGCCTATCTACGCGACCCAAACACATCTCCATCTTTAATCATCAGAACACATCTGGCAGTGTGCCGAGTCAACAAACGACTCACCTACACCGAAGCTTCATCACAGGACTGACCCGTGCCCAGAACGGGTTTTAACTCGGCAGCACTTTGGCATGCATCACAATTGTATCCGATCCCAGGTAAGTCATTTCGTTGTGATTTCTCAGTCTAACACATGCGCTGATTCTGCAGCCAGTGTGTTTCGTTGTCCATGTTTCTCGTGCCCGCCCTAGTTGTGGTGATAGTGGTGGCCGTTCTGGTTGTCTCGTCGTCGCTGGAAGTGGTGACCCCACGTTGTGGTGGTGGTGGTCGTTGGTGTGATCGCGGTGGTGGTGTCTGTCAGTGTCGTCGCCGTCAACAACGTTGGTGGTGTGTGGTAGTGTCTGTCGTCGTCGTTAGACTTCGTGTGGTCATGATGGCCCTGTGGATGGGGGTCCAATATAGCTCGGCGGAGGGAAATAAGCTCGTCCAAGTCTGCTGCAGCCTCCAGCTTCTCAAATCTGGAGCTAAGACAGTTCGAAAGCTGGTCGAGCGATGTTAGACGAGCAGAATGACCTGGCGGACAGAGGTCCAACGCTAATCGATGCAGCAAAACTGCCTCATCGAGAACATTTGCACGTGCACCGAATTTCAGCCTGGGACCTCTTCCTCAAGTAAATTGCAAGGGTGTAGAGCATCAAGCTTTCAAGGCTGATGATCTCCTCTGTCTGCGTTTCGTTTGCCATCGCCATCGCCCGTCGCATCGCTCTCAACGTCTCACTGCTCTTGGTTCATCCAAAGGTGAGTCTTTGACTCGTGTTCCCCAGCTCCTTGACTAGCTCTCTGGTCCAACCTTCCAGTTTTCACTCATGAACAGTTACTAGTAATGATCCATGCAGGTTTCTATATAACTATCAACAAAGTAGACATGTTATATTGTATGTAATCCAATGAAACCTCTAGAGGGCCTCTGTCGCTGAGAATATGTACTTGAGCCACCCCGAAGTCCGGTCGCCATGGACTATTTGATAGTTGTCTGAGAGAGGCTTTGATTGCACTGTGAAGCCGCAGCCAGTCGACTGGCAAGTTGATACTCGAGCTTTGGGGTGAGTGCTTTTCAGGTCACTTTTTGACCGTGACCAAGGACGGACAGACCCGCATTGAGGGCATCCCATGGGCAAAGCAATGCCCCATGGGCGGCGATAGCTGTGGTACCATGCATACCTGTAGCCAACAATGGAGGGGGAGATGATGGATGGTGCAGACTTGGACAGCAAAGACAGCACCGAATTCGACAACCGAAGCCCCTGTACGTGGAATAGCAGCACGTCACTGTGCATACGTAGGTCAAGTGAAGCATTGAGGAGGTCTTGCAGGACATCCGCTAAGACGTGGCCTTCGATAAGCACTTGTATGCCATATGCCACGATAAATAATTTGAGGGCGGCGCTGATGAAGTGCGTTTGAGTGAACGCAATCGTATATTCTGGCCGTAGACTACCGGACATAGTCAGTAAAATCCAAGTAAACCAATAATAGCTTACTTACCGGATGACGGATTTCTTCAATGTCAACAAAGACTCTTGAAATGTGACCAGTGGCCCACACGTCAGCATGAAAAGCGTGGAGGCATACATGGTATCTTCCAGGGGGGAGCTGAATAAACAGGTCATGAACTGACAACAAATCGGTGAAACAGCAAGATGGATTGATTTAATGCTCACGTCCTCGACTTCTGCCGTCACATCATTTCCGTCTTCGTCCTTCCCCGCAAATAGATCACCGCGTGTCAGCTCACTGTGGACCGTCACGAAGATTATTTTTCGAGCAAAGTTGCGTGCATTCAGCGTCGTGCCGAGCTTGCGGACCTTGTCCCTCCATCGACTGAGTTTTTGTTCAGTCCCGAAGTCAAAAGTCACCTCCTCGTAAACGAGCGACTCCGTGGTGTGGTAGTCTTCAAGTGCAGTCTTGAGGAGGAAGGGGAGAGCTCCTCGAGGATCCATACCCATGCAAATTAGATGCAGAATGAGGATCGACTCGGCGCTGACCTGGGACTTTGATGATCTTTCACAGACGCCTTGAACAATAGTCGGTTTGTCGAGAACACTAATGACACTTCCATCCACACTGCGTGTGAATGCCTTGGCTCCGTGTTAGCCTTATTAATGGGTTAATGAGCGAATACTCACGAAATAAGGTGTCGGTTTTCTCTTTGCTATACGGTCCCCAATCTCGTGGCACCCAGGACACTTGAACTGGATGTCTGGTGAGCAGACTTGATTGGATAGCTGTTCCGTAATTCCTAGGCAACGGTCGCATACTACCCGTGGACAATGAGTGCAGCAGCAAAGGAAACTTCCACCATTGTGACAAAGATAGCAGTACTTATTAAACGGAGTGAGCCTTTGAATGCTACGTAACGAATAAGATATTTACTTTGTTGCTGGCTAGCCAGCGTTCATGGTTTTCTGTCACGTCCGGCACAGTATCCATGGCATCATTGATGGTCGGCGCTGGAGATGAAGTGACCGGAGTCAAAGGGCTAAGTGAGCGACTGGTGGCAGACTCCATAGAAACATCTCTCTCCAATTTCTTGATGCTGCCAGACCCAGTGGCGCCAGGAGGGCGTACAATTAACCGGACTCGCGGCGCGGTACCTGATGCAGTCTTCTTGGCGGTCTGTCTATTCCGGGCCATGGTATAATGTTGAAACGTTGAAACGTTGACTATTAGTGGAGGTGCAGTCAGTGGCAGAGTGAAACAAACTGCTTATGTAATACAAGAGGACGCGACTCGGACTCCGACAGTGCGCGAGCAAGCCGGTAGTACGTGTATGGGATGACGATGACGATGGCGATGGCGATGACGATGACGAAGTAACGCGCATGCCACGGCATGCATCAGCGGCCACCAGGAAAGTGACGCCAGTACCCTACCCTGGTGACTCTTGTCTAGTTGTCAGTGAGCAAAGAAACCGGTGTGGATGTCAATTGCACTGCGATCAAGAGTTAAAAAGCAGCCATTGAAAGTAGTAGCGTACTAGGCGAGACGAAGGGGAAATCTGTCCAATTGGAACAAATGGCATTCAAGGAAAATGGGAAATATGTACAGTGGATGGAATCATTATCTAATAACAGAATCGATGAAGCATATACCACTAACAGAGGCACAACCGCTGGCGAGGACAGATACATTTGAAACACGTACTGCATAGCATGACAGGTAGACACCTCCGGCGGTAACGTGCACGTCGTCAACTGGTCATAGCGAGCGAAAACCAGAGGGCAGGCTCTATGTAAATACATGCTGGTATGAAGACCTGGAAGTATAGTCACGACTCATTGTAGACACGTACTGCGACGACTAACCGCTATATGGATGACGGCGGAAGTTCAAACGACATCACAGTTGGCCGGAGAAAAAGGTTGGATGGCAACGAACCGTTTCGAAGTCATAGTTAGTGACGATGCAGAAAGCATGGCGCAACATACTTAGTACCCACAGTCACAGTCGCCGGGACGACAGGCACGGTTGAGGCACGTACCGCCGCAAAACCAGCATGACCATGACGGACTCCTTGAGCGGTACTAATGTGCAGATATCATCAACTGGACACATCGAATAAAAAGCGAAGGGCTACTTGCAGAGGATGATTAAGAGAACTTGATGCAGAGACGAAGGGCGATGGCCCGAGGGTAATGCAAGCAAAGCTGAAGCCCTTACATAAAGATGGGTAGTACTATGACTAAGCCAAAACACAGGATGGCTGGATCCAAAAAAGGAAACAATGTTCAGATGTTACATTTTCTCACGCAATATTACAAGTGCCACCTGCGTCGGCAGAACCCCAGGTCTCTTCCTTGGCTGACCTCCGACGCCCGTCTTATCGATGGCTCCCTCGTACACCCGGACCAATTGCTCGCTGTCACTTGTTGGCTGACTTCTGTCGCCCGTTTCAGCGAGCAGTTCCTCGTACGCCCGGACCAATTGCTCGCTGTCACTTGTTGGCTGACTTCTGTCGCCCGTTTCAGCGAACAGTTCCTCGTACGCCCGGACCAATTGCTCGCTGTCACTTGTTGGCTGACTTCTGTCGCCCGTTTCAGCGAGCAGTTCCTCGTACGCCCGGACCAATTGCTCGCTGTCACTTGTTGGCTGACTTCTGTCGCCCGTTTCAGCGAACAGTTCCTCGTACGCCCGGACCAATTGCTCGCTGTCACTTGTTGGCTGACTTCTGTCGCCCGTTTCAGCGAACAGTTCCTCGTACGCCCGGACCAATTGCTCGCTGTCACTTGTTGGCTGACTTCTGTCGCCCGTTTCAGCGAGCAGTTCCTCGTACGCCCGGACCAATTGCTCGCTGTCACTTGTTGGCTGACTTCTGTCGCCCGTTTCAGCGAACAGTTCCTCGTACGCCCGGACCAATTGCTCGCTGTCACTTGTTGGCTGACTTCTGTCACCCGTTTCAGCAAGCAGTTACTCGTACGTCCAGACCAATTGCTCGTACGCCCAGACCAAAGCATCCCGATTATCCATAGGCCCTTAGTAGTACGAATGTCTAGGTGTCTACCTTCCCTTGCTAGAGGGCTCTTCTCCCCAGACATCCCTCCAAGCCCCATATCCCTTTGTCCTTAACCATCGGCCCCTTCTCATCCTCGGTGGCACTGATTCTCCAGAGAAGACCTCGACGTCCCTTCCAGAAGGCGGCGAACCTAGTAACCCTCCTACAACACAACCACCAACATCGATTGACCCCGATCTCTCCTTGGAGTTGCGAATCTGCTGGCTCGAAGTGCTGCTTCTCGGTGTGGCCACTACTAAGCTTCCCCCAGCTCCAGCTTACCCCCTACCCTCCACTCTCCCCCACCCCACTTCCTACTAATATTCATTAATTGATTCCCTGTACACGCGGCCCAGCGCTCTCCAAGGACATCACCGGTGCTCAGATAAGCCCTGGTGATACCCTTCCTGAACCAGAGAGTGAAGAAGATCCTATCATATCCATCTTACAACATGAATGTCTGTTCCTCTGCTCACTTACATGCTACTCGCCACATCTGGCAGGTAAACACTGCGGCGAATATCGATGCTCGACGCTTGATATCTTTTTTGAACAGCAGTGACGCTCACCACCACCGCCCTCTCCGCCTGGACCACCACGCGAAACGGTGGTGACACCAACTACCACCTCCTCCTCCTTGACCACCACCGGCGCCACCCTCCGCCTCGATCATCACCGCGAACGGCGGTGACGCCAAGCACGGTGACCACACACTCAAGCAAACGGACGCAAGGCGCGATCACGCTCACACACACCATAATGACACGACGATGAAACGGTACGTATCTATGGCCTTAAATTATTTTCGTCTGTTGCAAGTACTAATACCAACACACCATATTATGCCACTCGTACGAACACAGCAAATCGGATACGATCGCCAGTGTGGCATGACGGCGACGACGGCGACTCAGTCGCTTGGCCAGTGCCAGCGCGATCACCACTGCAGTCGACAACCACCAGCACCAGCGTCGACCACACCACCAGCACTGGGCGTCTACCGCAACCACCTCCACCGTTGATGGGTGTTGTGGGCTGATGACTTGAAAATCAATACGTGTCTCGCATAGCGCGTAAACTCTGCCAACCTGTCTATGCCAGCGCAAAAGTGGAATAGCACCCATCTCCTGTGCGACACTTGCGCGTGTCAATGGACCAACATGAGCACTCATGGCAGCTTTTTAGAACTCGAGTAGGAAGGTGCAGATACGGCGCGCGTAGGTGTTCAGTAGTGAATAAACCCATGAGTGTATTTCTGAGGACAGCAAGGTGCCGGGCTGAGGGGGTAATATTTCGCAAGGAGGTCAAGGAACGATTTGAGCATACACGCGTGGTGTACTGCTGCTGGGGTCATCAATATATTTGCGAGACCTATCCTGTGCGAGAATGCCATGAGCGCGGATGGCGGTGGAGGCTGGACAGTAGCCCATGTCTCTGGTGCAAACGATGCCTTGGCTGTTCTTGCGAGATGGGCTGTCGATACGGCGAGTCGGGCAGCAGCG
Source organism: Scleroderma bovista (assembly GCA_037178675.1). Taxonomy (NCBI): domain Eukaryota; kingdom Fungi; phylum Basidiomycota; class Agaricomycetes; order Boletales; family Sclerodermataceae; genus Scleroderma; species Scleroderma bovista. Next base: position 40,419 of record JAYMGJ010000104.1, on the reverse strand, counting down.
GACGAGTACAGTCGTCTTGCAGCGTGGCCCATCGTAGAACAGCATAAGACTTGGAAACAAAAATTGGGCCCCGGGTCGGTTCGGAGTCAGCCGAGGCTATTAGACGCAATTACCAAGAATTACCACCACTGCGGACTCAAGTACTAGTACTCAACCCGCACACGCACGACAAAGAAACACACTCTTCATGCACCATGGCAGTCGTGTCGGTGCCGCTGACGTTCAACAATTCATTCTGGACCCAGGATTATTGCAAGGGCCTGGAAATACTGTACGGAAAACTCGAACAGGTATGTCTCATTTCCAATTGGGCATTTCAAGTTCTTACCAGCCTCTGCACAGGGCGTCGTGGAGAATGACGACATTGTCGCTTTCATCACAATATGGTGCTCCATGGTTATTCACTTGTCAGCGTGGACCGCTAACAACCTCCCAGGCTCGAGTGGAAGCAGAGAATCAGATGGCATCTGGCATCTGGCATCTGCCCTACTCACTCCACCCGCTATAGGGTCACCAGGTCTGTCCTAGCACCTCATCGCCATTATCGCTAGGACACTAACCTGTTTCAGGCACTGGTTTCAGTAGAGATGACGGAGCGTCACTCTTAATGGTGTTCCGCGGTCTACAACGAATCACTTCCTCAAGGAAACGTCCACCGAGAAATACAAGGTACAGTATGGTGATGACGTTTACCCTTGTTACAGGCTCATGGAGACCAACCAGGAACGGCTGTCGTCAAGCAAAGGGACAGTACTACACACTTGGGTGTGTGAATACTAAGACGTGCAGAAAGAGGTGGGTTTGGATGTTGACACGCACAGACACCATCCTCACCCTCTCATCTCCAGGTCATCAAACTGAAGAATATGTACCTCGCCAAGACCCATAAAGCAGACGATGCAGAGGACAAGTTTGTCATCATCTTCATCTATGCGTGCCTTCTCTGACAGCACTTTCCAGAGCACGATTCGCTCCAACCAATGGTATGAACGACCATACACGACATCTCCCCATCTTGCGCCTCGTGATGCACGCACACCCCAGCGGCCTGGAACCGTCTCTGAACGCATCTCGCAGAGACTAAAAGAGATCCAGCGCAGAGCTGCGGGGTCTGTCAGCTCCACAGCCGAATCAGACACGCACACCGAAGGCACAGATGATGTGAAGAGGGAGTCGCCAAAGGTGGACAAGGGTAAGGGCAAGGCAGTAGAACTGCCCTCGCCACCCAATGTCGCCTCCTCTACCGCCTGCCAAGCTGGAGACTTCATTCCCACAGCCACTCACCGAACCGTCTTTCGATTGTGATGGCGAGCATCGCATTTCCCCCTGCTGCCATATCCAGTTTGCTCACGCAGGCTGCTGCTGAAATGCCATTGCGCCTTGACCAGTTCCCTTTGTTAGGCGAATAACCAGTGTTTCTCTGGTGCCGAATTTGTGGAGTGGTTTAACAAGCATGTGCCCGTGTTCGAAGGAAGCCTCGATCTGGCAGAGGACGTTGCAAGAGATTTGGTAGAGAGGGAAGGTCTCCTTCGGCATGTCGAAACCAGTTCGTTCATGCGGATGCGTATTACCAGTTCCGTCCCAAGGTAAGGCAGATCCACGAATAGTTGCTGAAGTGTCCAGTGCCTAACATACCTGCAAAGGCATTCGATCTGGAGAGTAAATCGACCGAACCAGCCATTCCTCCAAAGGGTCGTCAGATTACCGATAACTTACTCAAACGCTCGAATAACCTCGTCAATGCCATAACCAAGCCTTTGAATGCAAATTCCCAGAATGAGCCTGCATATGTTCGACAGCGCCGGGAGGCGGAAGAGGCAGACAAGATATACTGCGTCACCGTGTGGAAGTTGGACAGGCAACGACTGGGTCTGAGAGGTTCAAGGAGGTTCTTAAGACGCCTCAGAGATGGGAGGTGGAGCGTCTGCGAACCGTCAAAATTGGTCAGCTTATTCTATCCACGCCGAAGCGTATTCTAATGCATATGTTCCAGTCCTCTCCAGTACCAGGGAACACTGGCGAATCTACCCAAGGCACTCGAGCCTACACTGGAGCGCTCTACAGCCCGAATCTGACCTAACGGCACTCATTGAGCGCTACTGCACTGGCCTGTTCCGCCCTGTTCCACAACTATACGAATCCGTCGCCCACGACGAGTCTGATGTTGTCTTTGGCATCGACCTTCGTAAATGGGCCGAGGGTGGCTGGTCTGCTCTCACGTCTGGCGAGGAGAAGAAAGACCTCGTCCCCCCTGTTCTCACAGCGCTCTTGGACACGCTGGACGGTGCATACCCGAAGTTGCTGAATGTTGCCAATGTGTGGCTGTTTCTTGCCTGCGCGTGAGATTAGTACGAATGTGACGTTGCTTGTGCAGAGAGGCACAAAGCGTGGATGTATGATATCCCGCTGCCTGCTGTGCATCATCTACGCAAGAGTCTTAGTGCGATTCTGCCAGGGCAGCCTTTCTTCGAGGAGATGCTGGCCAAGTTCAATGCGCCTGCTCTTGCTGGGTGTGTCAAACTGTGGGCGTTGGAGCTTGATCCTCCCTTGGCGCTGTGGGAAGGATGGGCCAATATTAGGAAGTTATATCTGACGGGTGGGTGTGCTAACTGTTTCGTTTGTTCTATTTTGCTGACTTGCATGCTGCTGCGAAAGTGGATGATGAGGTATCAGAACAACAGCACGTTCAGGATTCGCAGGTTGCCCTCCAGCGGCTGCCAAACGTTCACCTTTACGTGCTTAATGTCATCATTTTGCACCTTTGCAGGCCACCACGCGACAACAACAACGACCCCAGTGTTACCAATGCCAATGGCCCACCACCACCAACGTTGGCAACGGTGACAACAACCCCTCAATGGCCCAACCACTAGATGACGACGCCAGCATCACCGATGCCAACCGTCACCACCGCCACCAATGCGACGACCCACCATGCCAATGACACTGTCAAGAGCATTGAAAGTGGCAGTGGTGTTGTCAACGGCTGGAGTGGCATTGACGGCGCGAGAGACGGTTAAAAATGGGGAAGGAGCGTTAATGGCGATGAAAAACAACATCGAGAGCGGTACGTACGTTGTATAGAGCGTTGAGACCGGCGAGGTCTTTGTTGAAGACGACACAGCCGTTGAAAAGGGCGTTGAGCGACAGTTGGACGCCATATCACCGTAGCACTGGCCATGCGCCGCCGTCGCCTTCGACGTGCTAGCATGGCGGTGTCGTGGCATTGGCCATGTGCGTGTCCGCGTCGTCATCGGAGGCGCATGCTGGCATGGCCGTGCTGTCACCATCGCCATATCGCCGTGGCACTGCCAACCATGCCGTCGATGTTCACTGGCCATGTGTGCGTCCATGTCGTCATCAGAGCACCGTGCACTGGCCATGTGCGCGTCGGCGCCGTTGTCAAAGGCGACGTGCTGGCATGGCAGTGACGTCGCCGTAGAGTCATCGTGGCATTGGTCGTGCACGTGTCCGCGTCGCTGTCGCCGTATCACCATGGCATTGGCCATATACGTGGCGGCGTCGTCACGTCGCCGTCGCCGTCGCCCTCAACGTGCTGGCATGGCCGGATCGTCGCCCGCCGTCGTACTGCCAGCCGCCGCCGTCCACACCACCATACTACCACGTCTCGCGGTGTGTCATCGGCATGGGTGTCATCGCTGTCGCCGCCGCTACACCACGTTGCTAGCAAGGGGTTCGGAGGTAACTAGTTAGAGTACCTGCAAAGATGGTGAAAGACACGATCACATTCTATTCCACAATGCGCACGTGACTCTTTGCCATTTGTTGTTGATTCGCCGTTCGCCATTGGCACGATGTTTTGGGACGGTGGATTTCGCGCGGGAAGTCTGCTGTCCCCGTAAATAATATTCATGAAGAAATATCTATAGATGCGTATACCATTCCGGGCCTCCTAAAGATCCACTTTTGAAAGCCCACCGCGACGTACTAGTATACAACTAAGTCCTGGAAAGCCAGAGAGGAAAAAGCGAGCGAATCAATGTACGTCTGTCTATTACTACACGTCGTAACGCGTGGCGTGGAATCATGATGCTCTCGACACAGATCACAGATCATATCAACGTGCGCCGACAGTATTAAAGAACGTTCTTTTCACTAGCACTCCCGCTCTCGGTGCTCGCTGGCGTCCCAGTCCATCCAACACTTTTCTCCCCAACAACGTGCAACATATGAGCTGCGTCCCACTGCAGTTATGAATATGTCATCGGGCCGGATGGCGAGGTCGACGTCGGGGTACGTTGATTTGGATTCCTGCCCTGATGGGGAGGTAAGTGTGACCGACAGCGGAGCCTCCATTGTCACCTTTGTATCCCCGGGCAGAGAGGAAGGGAATATAAGTAGCGCGCGGAACATGTCTTCATCGGTCTGTGTGAAACGTACGTGTCAGTGAATATGCGTGCACGGTAAAGTAAGTGTGTTGGATATACCTTATCGTCACCCGCACAGAAGATAAACTCGGCGTCTGGGTTCATGTACAGGATACGCTTGACAATTTCGCCTTGCGTGTATATACGCATATATGAGAGCCAGTTGAGAAATACAAGCAAATCAGCAAGTAGAGCAAGGGTATCGACGAGGACATTACCTTGTTGACAGCAATCGGCTGCACCTCAAGGTTGTTCTTCCCCACGAGAACCTCGATCGGGCGTTTAGGCACCAAATTATTCTCCAACAAATCCTGACACTGCCTGCACTGGAACAACCTGTACACGCCGGCCCCATCTCCATCAGCACCAGTACCATACAGAACAGCGTCACCACTCACCCCCACTCCGGATCACTCGACCGATAATGCCACGTGATCGAACTCTTCTTGATCTCGATATGACTCCCCGTCATCCTCTCAGTATAATACTTAAACACCTCTGCGACCTCGTCCATCCACCCCATATCCAGCCTCTCCGTGAAGTTGACCCAGTCACTCTCGCCGTTCTGCGGTTCGCGCACGAACCCGCCGTGTTCGGGGCTCATTCCGAGTTTTCGGATGTGTCTGAGGTGGATCTCGAGGAAGACCTGGTCCCGCCCAGAGACGATATACACGATGTTGTTGGGGTCGGAGGATAGTTTGGTGAGCACCAGGAGAGCATCGGGGGAGGGAACGGCCATCGAGGGCGTCTTCACGATCGGTGTTAATGTGCCCTGTTTCGAATCATACCCCAGTCCCGTCAGTGACACGAAGGGCGCATATTAAATGTATACGCACATCGTAATCAAAGAGGAACAGCCTCTTCTTCGCGCGATCATAACTTCCCTTGAGGGTATCTTTAGGGAGGTACGGCGTCCTCCTCGCCGTCGTCTGTCCATTTATCTGCGAAAGCAGCATCTTGGCCAGTACAGACGGCCATGTATGCGACGTATGCGTCGTTACGACGCGGTGCAATGCTGCATGCCGAGAGGCCCCGGAGGCCTCGGACATGCGGAGACCGTGGTTCATTGCTGCTGCGACATCCTGGATACATACAGTGGGACGCGCAACCCTCAGAGGTGAGCCCATCATCCGCGAGTGTAATATAAAGCACGCACCCCGAGGTCCCAAGGGTTCACCTGCAGCGCCTCAGACATGTGCTGACTGATGCCCATAAACTCGCTCAGGACAAGTGGTGACTTGTTGGTGCGCTCCTGCGCAATGACGTATTCCATCGAGGTCGTGTTCATCCCGTCGCGGAGAGGGGTGATCACGCCGAGGTCAGCGGCCTCGAGGAGCGCATAGAATTCGTCCTTTTTGAGTGTTTGGTGACTGTGAGGGAATGGGTGGTTAACATGCGTCATATCCAGTAGAGCCACGTACTAGTGATGAACAGGGCAAACTTCCATACTCGCCGTTGATGTGTGCGACGAGTTCCGAAATCTGCCGTTCCAGTTTGGGCGAGTCTGTCAGGGCGGGGGACGTTACCTAGGTAGACACATTTGTTAGGCTGAGCTTGGATGAAAACACTAGGGGACCTAACCTGGATGAGTACCACTTGACCTCTCCACTCTGGATAATCATGGAGAAGTTTCTCGAATGCTCAAAGCTATTCTTGTCTGTCAGGGTCGACACGAATGTTCACGTAGGAAAGGACATGCCTTCTGCACAATACCTTTGACAACGTCGAGCTTGTCCCGTCCAACAATAATCTTCTTGTCCGCATATAACGCGCGGAGGGCATCCAGCTTAGGCTGAATGTCAGGGCGCAGCCTACAATGCGAAGATCAGTGCCTCCCGTTCCTATGCTGAAAGCAGGATGAAACTCACGTATCTCGTTTAACCCTCTCGGCATCGATCCCTACAGGGCAATGACCCACAGCAACGAAGTGACCTTGTACATCCCCACCGACGTATTTCTCTGTGTTAATGAGTTTTGTGGTAGCAGCAGATGTGGAGCAAGAGTAGCAGGGATCGTTATCGGGTACAAGACATGCCTCGCTTCACTTCGGCGGTGTGCGAATGTCACCCAGAGCAGAATGCAATTATTAGATGCATATGGTACACGTGAATGGAAAAGTCGGAATTGTCCCGATTAGGACATCCGCAAGATGTCGGGTGTAAGAGACGTATTACCGCCTACAACGGAAATGGGTCTGTAAGACCTCTATTGGTCCCGAAAAGAGCTGCCTGAGGTGTGGATCATTACTAGTCCTGGGCAATGCATTTCGCGTTCAGACACACTCTCGCTCTCTGCCGCATATGCACGGAAACGCTATCCATTCTCCCTGCTGAATTATGCGGCATGATCGCGTCTGTCTTAACCCTCTCAGATCTTTCCCTCGAGATGTAAGTCGACATGAACTTTGTTTGCCGACCACTATCAAGTTTGCGATAAATCCTCAACCACGCGAGGGCGCGAGTCCCACAACGGATGGCGTGGACAGACAATACCCAGGACGACGCAAACTCACTGTCTATCCTTTCAGATTCCCCCCCGCCAGTCTCCAACGACTCTGACGATCAGCCTACTAACGAACCTGCGTCTTCACCTACTAGCAAGCCCAGCGCTGACATTGCACCATGGTTGTACTCGGTTCGTTCGATACGCCCTCTTCTTGCCACCCCACCATTCACCGCCGGTTTGTAGCCTGATCCGCCTCAGAAACGTTCCTTTGGCTTTGTTCACAAGCCATCACTTCCCTCCCTTCCCACATTCGCCCGGCTAAGCAGCTCCGGAGCCTCTTATAGAAGCGGAGGAAGCGACTCTCAGTCGTACCTAGCAGAGCCGTTCGATACCTGCTCAACTGACTCTCGAAAGGGTAAATCTCGCGGCTTCTTTACCGACATTATGCGGAAGCGCTCTCGGTCAAAACTCAACCTGGACAGCAACGATACCGTCGTACCCTATCTCCCTATGAACGCCTCCCAGATATCTATGCCGGACAGTGCAGCATTCTATCGGTCTTACTCCCCTACGGGCTCTCTTTCACAGCCTTCTTTGAAGAAGGAGTCTCGGATAAGAAAACTACGTATGAACAGAACGCCTACGCATCCTCCAAACGAATCGTCGGGCGAAACACCTTTCACCCTCGACACCAATCTGTCTGACATGGATGGCATCATCAGGTCAGATGCACTGGCCGGTCCCTCTACAGCTTCAATATCGAGTGTTTTGGAGACCACGCCGTCTGAACCCTTGCCCCCGCATCACTTTTCTTCATCCATGTTCAGTAACCCATTTAGCCCGAGCTCGTCATTATCATCCAAACGGAGAGCCCATTACTTCCACGAATTCCGTAAAATATCCCCGAAGACGATACCCACTCTGTACCAAGATGGCCTTCAGCATAGCTCGTTGGACGCTTGGACTGCTCCAGAAAGTTGGGCGGTTGAAATAGATGACGATAATGCGCCTATGGCCGATGTCCACTTGACCTCGGAGGACGAAACTGCCGTTCCCAACAATTCACGCACCTCTTCCAGCTGGTCAACTTCGAACGATGTCAGTGCACGAAAACGTCGTGACCACAAGTCGCATCATCCATCCAAGCAACCGACACCTTCGGTCATGAACAAATCCGTGCGCGTCCGGATATATCGCGACGACGGGTCCTATCACGTCGCTCAACTTCAACGAGCCTCCATGGTGGCGGATCTTACTCCTTCACTTAATGCTAAACTACTCCTTGATCAGGAGCGGGAAACACACAAGTTATACCTGAAAGAACGTGGTCGAGGTCAGTGTACTGCTTTCGTGACATATACTTTACTTCTCAAATATCACCTTTAGAGCGTGTCCTTGCGCCAACCGAACGACCAGCTGCTATTACGCGACAGCGGTTGGAACAAGCTGGGTACGACCAGGCTGATAGTCTTGATTACATTGCTGCGGAGGATATGACGTTCCTTCTCAAATTTGTTTACAAAAGTCAACTCCTCGATCTACCGGTGAGTTTCTCTTTCGGTTTTCGGCCTATTCTAAGTAATCATTTACAGGATGAGTTTCATTTCCATGAATCCGAATACGTGGATCTCACTGGGTGCGGCTTGCCCACCATACCGATTATTTTTCACAAGAATGCAGCATCAATCATATACCTCAATCTATCACGAAATCCCATGGTAGAGATACCCCTCGACTTTGTCCAGTCGTGCAATGCCCTACGTGAACTCCGGTTGTCAAATATGGCCATGAAGAAAGTGCCTCAGAACGTGCGGCACTTGGCAAGCCTCCATCGCCTCGATCTGTCCTGCAATCGCATCGTAGATCTTGATGATGCTGCGCTTGACCGAATTCTTGAACTTAGTACGTTGAAGTTGCAGAACAACAGAATGGAACAACTCCCATGGTATTTCCCTCGGCTCTGCAACCTCAAGAATTTGAACATATCAAACAACAAGTTTGTCCAGCTTCCACCCGTAATATGTCAGCTATCCGCCCTCGTCGATCTCGATATATCTTTCAACATGATCACTGAGCTTCCCGAGGACATTGGCCAGTTAACTCAGCTAGAAAGGTTCATATTCGTTGGTAACAGTATTTCGAAGATCCCTGAGCAGTGCAGTCAACTTGTCGAGCTCAAGATATTGGACTGTCGACGGAATAACATTACAGATCTTTCCTTCGCACAGACACTTCCAAAACTCGAATTTCTTCAAGCTAATCACAACTGTGTGCATGCCCTCGATTTATCCAACTGGCCCGTCACTGCCGATACGCTGGAGGTGTCTCATAACCATATCACCCTTCTCAAACTTGTCCCTCCGACGCAGACGCCATGTGCATTGACGTCCCTCGACGTTTCACACGCAAAGCTATCTTCGCTGGATGATTTTGCTCTTTCGCATCTCACCTCTCTGCAGCACCTCAAGCTAGATCATAACTTATTCCGCTTACTTCCCGAAACCCTAGGTGATCTGAGCCACCTTCTTACTCTTTCGTGCTCGGACAACCACCTCGTCGAACTCCCAGGGTCTATCGGGCGTCTCCAACGCCTTGAAAGTCTCGACGCTCATTATAATAGCCTCAAACACCTCCCAGCTTCCCTCTGGAACTGTGCATCGCTCACCACGATCAATGTCACTTCAAACTTACTGGAATTATGGCATGACCCTCCTGGCACTGGCATCACACTCGACGTGCCACCCGCGCTTCCTAGCAGACGATATTATGCCGTTCGCAACCTCTTAACAGAGCCTTCGCTACAGAATCCGCCACCTGCCCAGCCAGCTCCACTGCTCGCGTACTCGCTCGAGCGCCTCTATGTCGGCGAGAATCGTCTGACCAATGAATCTCTTCCCCCATTCATGGTCCTGAAAGAGCTGCGCGTACTTAACCTATCGTTTAACGATATCCAGGAGATTCCTGCTACATTCTTTCGGGGCTTGTGCAAACTCGAGGAGCTCTACCTAAGTGGGAACCAGCTCACATGTATCCCAACGGAAGATTTGTACAGGCTAGGTCGGCTATCCGTGCTGTTCTTGAATGGGAACAAGCTGCAGACCCTACCGCACGAGCTGGGCAAAGTGCAGAGTCTAACGGTTCTCGATGTGGGTAGCAATGCTCTGAGGTATAATATCAATAATTGGGAATTTGATTGGAATTGGTAAGTGTATTTGTACTTTTCCGTCGCTTGGGCATGTACTAATATGCACTACAGGAATTTCAATCAAAACCTTAAGTACCTCAACCTCTCTGGAAACAAACGGCTGGAAATTAAACCCGAAAACACAGCTGTAAAACGCCGTTCGACCGACGAAGAGGACAACAGACGCCTCCTCGCCGATTTTTCTGAGCTACACCAGCTGCGCGTGCTGGGCCTGATAGACGTCACGACGACATTTGCCCCAAACATTCCAGACGAGAGCGTAAACCGCCGCGTGCGTACATCGCTATCTGAAGTGAATAAAATGTCATACGGTATTGCCGATAACCTCGGGCTGAGCGGATACCCTACTATGTTCGACCTCGTTCACCCGAACTTTCAGGGAAATCAGGACCAGGACCAGGCCGTCTTTGCGATGTTTGGGCGCACGCATGCGCCCTTGAGTAACAACCACCTATCCAAGTTCCTCCAGGACAACTTCGTGAATCAGTTCACTGATCACTTGAAGAAGTTGGATACAACAAAGGGGGAAAATGTGACCGACGCATTGAGGAGGACCTTCTTGAGGCTGAACAAGATGCTCCACGACTCTTTATATTCTGATGTGTCATCACACCGCAAGATGTCCCAAGCTAGCGGGTCGACTGGCGCGACGACCACCTTCGACGGATCGTATCGGGGCACCGGCGCGGAAGGAATTGTACTCTACTTCATCGGGAAGACACTCTATGTAGCTAATGCGGGTCAGGCGTTGGCCGTGATATCATGCCATGGCAGCGCGACGCTCATCTCAAAAAGGCACGACCCTTTCGATCGCGACGAGACACACCGAATCCGTAATGCCGAGGGATGGATCTCTCCCAAAGGCCTCATCCATGACTCCCTTGACACATCTCGTGCGTTTGGATTCTTTCATGACTTCCCTGTCGTAAATTCTCGTCCGGACGTGTGCGAGCGACAACTTACAGAGCAAGATGAGTTCGTCATTATCGCAAACAGCGGCTTGTGGGATTACATCTCGTACCAAACAGCCGTTGACATAGCACGCCCCGAGATGCCGGACCCGATGATTGCAGCACAGAAACTACGTGACTTTGCGATCAGCTATGGGTCTGATGGCAGCATAATGATCATGGTCATTTGTGTTGCGGATTTGTTCCAATCAGAGCAGCTTGACATCGACACGGCGCTCGACCGGGATGCATACAGCTCGACGAAGAAACGTGGAGCGAAAAAGGCTGATATTTCTGATCGAACGATCGCCAGACTGGACGGGGAGGTGTCACCTCCGGTGGGCCATTTGTGTTTGGTATTCACCGACATTCGCAACTCCACACAGCTTTGGGACACCAACCCAGGGATGCCGACTGCGATGCGGCTGCACAACAATCTCCTGCGGAGATATCTGCGCATATGTGGTGGGTATGTCGTCAAGACGGAAGGCGACGCTTTCATGTGTTCATTCCCAACAACTCTTGCTGCGTTGTGGTGGTGTCTAATTATCCAACTTCAATTGCTACACGAACAATGGCCATTGGAGATTTTGGAATGTCACGAGGGTAGGGAGGTGTCTGATGCTGAGGGCAACGTAATCGCGCGCGGGCTGTCCGTACGCATGGGACTTCACTGCGGTGTGCCTGTATGCGAGCCAGACCCCATCACCAATCGGATGGATTACTTTGGGCCTATGGTCATACGTGCTGCCCGAATCTGCGGGCACGCTGGAGGTGGACAAATCATGTGCAGTGCGGATGTCGTCCGTGAGATTGACGCCCGCATCACGAGGATGGGACCTGCGACGGAGTACTCAAAGTCCCAGCCACCCCAAGCCATCAATGGAATCCGGAGGATGGGAATCGAAGTTATCCCCGTCGGCGAGATCAAACTCAAGGGCCTTGAGGCTCCTGAAATGGTATCGCTCATATATCCTACACAGGTGGTGGGGAGGCAGGAGCCGAACGCAGCGTCTATGGCTACCTCGGTGGCACCTGCCAGGGTGCAATGGACTGTGAATCAGATCAAGGAGCTTGCAGTATTGTGTCTACGCTTCGAAGCACTTGCATCCTCACGCGTCTTCAGGCCACCGGCCGAACCAAGCCGAAACGGCACACAGGAGCTTGTGGAAGATGGAACTGCATATCAACATTGTGACGTGAACGTCTTACTTCCCCCTATGAATGAAAAGATGACGGACATCGAATTCATGATGTTGCTCGATTCTTTGATCACGCGACTGGAGAACGCTGCATCCGCACTCGCAGCCAAGGCTGTGGCAAAAGACTCGACTGCTGTTTTAACAGCTCTTCGGAACCATGGTGGTATCGATGGACGAACACTTCATGCCCTTTCATCTTTGATTGGTAGTTAGTATCCTTATTCTTCCTGACTTGTTTACGTACACTTATTAACATCTTGTTTGTGAGCTTGTGCTATTTGCTAGTTGTTCCTAGCGCTCCACTTGTACATAGTATGGTTTTACATATTCGAAATGAAATAGTACTTTCAGACCAGAACGCATTTCTTAAAACAATTACCCCTTCCGACTTATTGATGGGTGGTCAAGTAAATGTGCTTTTGAGTGTATGACTACAAACCTTCCTTCAAATTCAGTCCTGCATACTTAAATTTCGAGCCTATGGGGTACAACCTCAATCCAGTACCTGCCAGCCACCGTGCATGAATCATGAATCATTCTAGTACACGAGCAGACGACTCACCCATCAGGATCCAAGATAAATGCAATGTTCTTCATCTTACCATCGGTGAGGCGCTTCTTGAACTGGACGCCTAGCTCCTCGAAGCGCACACACGCCGCATCTACGTTGGCCACCGTGATAGCGATGTGGCCGAAGCCTTTACCGGGTTCATTGTTTCCACTGGAGTAACCCTTGAAATCAGGATCTGACTCGGTGCCATGATTGTGCGTCAGTTCAAGGACGCCTGAAATATCAATATCTCAGTCGGCATCTGGGAGGTAGTGGGAAGGGAGGGCTCCACCTTGACGCGCAAACACGCTGCTCTTCTCCTCGGGTGAGAGATTTTCGTCGTCATATGCAAGGAAGTAGAGGGTAAAGTCTCCCAAATTAACCTCTGCTCACGATAGCGGGTGAAGTGCCAGCGCATGAACTTTCCTTGGTCAAGCGACAAGTAGTAGGTTCCTATGTATGTATGCAATAAACGTACCTGTCAGGTACTGCATACTTGTCCATGGATATACTTTGTCCCCTACCTGTTCATTGACCTGGACCTAAAAACTATATGTTGTGTGCCATCGTCAGCATCACCATCGTTCGCAGCTAGTAGTCAAAAGGCTGGCTGGCGGCACAGGTGTCTGTTGTCGTCTGTCGCTGTGGCAGCACTGCATGCATGCATGCTGTGGTGGTGGTCGACATGACAAAAAGGTGGAGGTGGGGGTCGCAGGCAACCTTGCAGTATTGGTCACTGTACGTGTGTACTTGCTTGCTTGCTGTGGTGTCGATCGACGCGAGAGGTGAAGAGGTGGGGTTCCTAGAAATTATTCACTATTAGGACATGCAGCGCATTGAATGCACCTGTGCACGCACAAGAAATTGTCAGAATACCTGGAAAGGAGAACCCCCCTACGAACAACACAACTACAAGAGAAATGGCTATGACCAGTCGAAATGAGTCGCATCAAGATGCACTTGGGCACCTACCAGTTGAAAGCGAGCCACACGAGTGTGAGTGGCAGGCAACAGAAAGCAACGTGATCACATAGGGCACGGATGGGAGAATCAAGGTGGTCAGAAAGGTCGCAGACGTCGACAGAAGGGCCTTCCCTGGGAGAGGACCGGCAAAGGGGGTCAGCAGAATCGATAAGGGCAATGAGATGGCGAACAAATGTCAATCACAGCCCTAGCTAGTGCCACTGCCATGAAAGATGTCAGTGCAATAGAAACATCACTGGAAACATACCCAACGCACATGGAGTGCTGCCCGAGGGGAGTGGACATGGTGTGCAAGGGGTGGAATCACAAACTCAAAGGACAGCACGAGCACATTGAGCAGCGCCATAGAGCATGCGGACAGCTCAAGCAAGCTTGCAGGGGCTAGCAGATGAGAGTCCGAGAGCTATAAGGACGCTATGGGCAAGCATGCAGGTGCTAACGAGACAGGAATAATGGTGCAGATACCCGTAGGCTAGGGATGGCCAGGGCGAGTGGGAGAAACTTGTATCCGCAACAGTAAAACAACACCACATGTGTGCGGGAGCACGAAAACGCAAGTGGGTGAAGTCGAAGGTGCTGGGAGTCTAGCGGATGCATCGAATGGTGATGCGGATGAGTCGAGAGATCAGGCAAAAGCATCGACGGCATTGAACACCAGCGAGACGGTTGCTGGAGACAACAATGGTGGTGCAGGCGTGATTTTTGATGCTGGGCATATGAGATGTGGCGTAGTTGGGCTGGATAGCCTTGAAAACTAAACAGACGTGCCAAGTTGGCACAGAGGCATTGCAAGCATTCGAGATGGCACGCATAGAGCTGCAAACGCACAAGAAACCGTCAAGATAAGCACACCGGACCACAACCGCTGAACTTGTCAACTGGAAGCCCAACCTGCGTAGAAATGGCGTAGTGGTGCTGGAGAACCACTTGGATGCATCGGGCATGCGCACATTGTGACACATAACGATGCAAAAAACTGGAGAATACCTGATCGGGCAGTGATGTGGCGACAACGTCAGCAGAGGGGCTTCGCTGAGGGATACCTGGGCTGTGAGCGGCCTTGACATTGGCTGACAGATCCAAGAACTGTGGCAAACGTAAACACAATGACAAGGAGAGGAAATGGAGTGGATACCAACGATTTGTTCCTCTGCAAGGATGTTTTGGTGGAGGGCCTTGTTGACGTTCTGCATGTAGACAAGGAGTGTGCGGATGCTGCGTGAGGAGAGGCCCCTGTAGGTCGAGACCCGTTCAAGGGCCAGCGGGGGTATCTGGACGAGCCTGAGCTGCTCGTGCAGGTAGAGGACGTAATGCTCAAGGCATTCCAGATAGTGGCGTTTCTTTTCGTGGGATGAGATGGAGTCGCTGAGTGCGAACACGGTGTGGATCAGTATCGCAGCAAAGTGGTCGAGGACATACGGGTCGGTTGGGACAAAACCAATTTCCTCGGAGACAGCACGCTGGCGAGCCTTGCGCTGTGTCTTTGTCCTGTTCGCGGTGGTTTCTCGCGACGCCCTCCTGGGAATGGGCGGAGGGGGGAAGGGGGAAGGGGGCCGGGGGGGCAATGGTGCCGAGGAGTTCTGAGGGGGTTTGGAAGGGTATCTGTGGGTGGTATGTGTAGGGGAGCATTGGGATGATGAGGAGACAGAGATGGGGAGGGGTGCTTAAATAAAAAAGCCAGGATCTGTGAGACCCGAGTCCGAGGACAAAGAAGTACTTGCTCCGACTCGGAGACCCTTTCCTTTTCGGGTCAGCCCTACCTCTATTTAATTTCTCTGCTCTCCCCCATTGCTCTCGTCATGCCCGGTCAGCTCTACTTCCCTGTCAGCGTCGCGTTCCCCTCGTCTGCCTCTGCGTCCACCTCATCCGCCTCGTCCCCAAGCGGCTCCCCCCCTGTCGCCCACTCGATGTACCAGTCTGACGCCTATCCCCCGCCAGATATCGCGTTGCACGCACCCTTTGGCACCAAGAGGCACTCCTCCAGACACTCGACCATCAGTTTTCCCGAGTCCGGAATAGAAATCCCGCTCGCTGCACCGCTGGACGACCGTCCTGACTCCAGAATTACCATTCCACATCCCTACGCCCGCCTTCATGCCAAGAAAGACAGCTCGAAGCATCGCAAGATCTGGAATCATGTGCTCGAAAAGCAGCTGTTCTCCCCCCAGGAATTGTCCGTCTTATCTCGCTTGCCATCCTTTTCGTGTGTGCGACATTGAGTGTATTACATGTCTCTAGATCGACCATGGGTGCACCCCATAGACGTACCATATACACCGCATCCCTCGAAGCGCATATCGATCGCCTTCACAATCATCTGCTCGGATTTGGGCTGTATCCGGTCCCGTTTAGTCGTCTTGAACCTTACCGCGGCCTGAACTCAAAAACAGCCAAGGTACGTCAATTATGTAGCATGTTCATCACGATCTTCCCCCTTGAACTCGTCATCCAGAGCATGGTCTCGGGCCTCCAACACGATGCAACACAGTCCAAATTGAAGCTGCTGGAGCTCGATCGCTCGGTGTGTGGCTTGTCCCTGACCGCATGCCCGGTGCTCACTCCGTTTTCTAGAATGCGGACCTGCGCAAGCTGCTGGGCAGACACAGCCCAGATGATGCATACCACTCCTCGTCTGCCTTCTCACTCGAGGCAGATGTTCGAAGACACGCGGTGGACCTGTCTGGGAGGGGCATGGGCACGCACACTTACGTCAACCACCTCGCATATTATCTGTGATCTACCGCGAAAAAAAGACCCTGGGACATGAGGGAAAGGGGTCGCTTTGTGAACTGTTCTTCTGTGTTTGGCATGTACATTACGCACACATGTCGCTCGATTCACGGGAAATAGCAACCTTGAGTAGTGTCTCCTTTCATCTCGCCTTGAAGCCGCTTCCAACTGTTGCGTTCTACGCCCTTCAACCCACAGTTTCCAGTCGGAGATTGCCGAGGCAGGTGAGCCTGATTCCACACTTTTTGGCGCATCATCTGCTACCGTCAGACTCTCGACTTTTCTGCATGCTGCCCTGTCTTGGATGTCCCTGTCTCAACCAAGTGACCTGCTCCCGCACAAGAAAAAACCATTCAATCGTTGCCATTGTCCGAAGTGGCAGTCTCGTCATTTTCAAGCAGGTGTGTGGCTTTGCACGGTGTGTCAAAATTGGGCGACGCGATGACAGCATTGCTATCTTGCGTATTTGGTGAGATACTCTGTTCGCATTGCGCTATTGCCCAAGTGCTGATTGGCAGTACAGCTCTGATAATGTCAACGCCTTCACCACCTGGTCCCCGCAGGACAAAAGCAAGGCGCTGACTCTTCCATCCATTCAGGAAGACTCCAGCGCTCCCCATGAGTCCCCAAGTTACGATCCGAACGCGGAACGCAATGAGCAACATCCCTCCAAGAACACTGACACCAGAAAAATGCAAGTGGGGTTCTTCAGTAGACACAAGACAGAAGATCAGGGCATGCGAAGCTGACCTGCATAAAGGTCGATGTTTACTCATGAACTTGGCTGACGCGATCAACGTATGCCACTTGATACTCAGTGCAACGGGTCCTCTCGAGGTGAGCCACTTTCACCCTGTCACGTCTTGTCCTGATCCGTTTTTAGCTCACGAAATTGGAGTATGCATGGGGTCTACCCGGGAACTTCGACCTCGATTCAACCCGCAACTTGATTCATCGTGAGTAACACTAGAAAGTGACTGACTTGTCTTCTATCCCTATGCTCATCCAACACTAGTGAGATCAGATTGGCACTTTCTTTTCGGTCAAGGGAAATTCAGGCTCATACCGGAGCTTTCGGGCCTGAAACAGCTCGAAGATCCATAATGAAAGCCCTTGCGAGTTGTTTCTCAAACTAATGTGAACAAGGTATGTCTTTGCACTGGATTTCATGGTGTCTACGGTTCGCCCATTGACACATCTTTTATAGTTATTCAGACGTAACACCTTCAAGTACCATCTTCTGCCTATGCCCGAGTTAAAGGCACTCATCTGTCGCTTCGGGGACTCAAACAATCTTGCATTGCACTCCACCATCGCCACCCTTTTGCCACATTTGGCCCCCTTGAGAGCCATGTCCAGCTACAATACGTCGTCGTTAACGCTGTGCGAAAGCTATTTGCCAGATCACCCGATGAATTTTTCATGTTTCCACCGGTTCTCAAACAAATTGTATCTCACAAGAGAGTCAACAAAGCTTATTCAAGGCCAAGAGCACGGGTTCGGGTCCTATTCGGGTCGGGTGCGGGTTGGGATTTGTGGACCCGTGCCAAACCCGTACCCAACCCGTACCCAACCCAGAATGGAAATTGCGGCGGTGTCATTCGACCGCGCTGCATTGTGCACTGCCACTGCCACTGCATGCAAGGTAAGTCCTCACTGGGACTCAACTGACTCGTTCAGGTTCGTCTGCGCTCCCTCAGCGCCATCCTGCACAAAAGGTAAGTCTTCTTGAGCTGATCTGTATGTTGACTCTCGCAAATAGCGGTGACGCCAACCACCACCATCGCCACCACCTCGAACACCACCACCACCTCCCCCCTCAACCACCACATTGACCACGAGGTCCACGACCACGGTCACGAATGTCGGCGACGACACCACCCACCATTAACATGACGACACCGACCACGACGACGACAGCCACAGCCACCACCAGCATTGTCGACGGCGACAACACCAACCACAACCCCCGACCATGCACGACGGACGGACGACGACGACGACGACGAAGGCCACCGTCACCACCTTCCAGTACAGTATGCACGCACGCGCGACGACGACGAGGGTCACTGTCACCACCACCTCCCACCACCTCTCAGTGCAGCACGCACGCACGCACGATGATGGCGGCCACGGCCACCACCACCACCACCGCAGCACGTGCGTACGCACGCACGCACGCACGCACGCACACACGACGACGATGAGGACACCGTCACCACCATCACCACCTACCACCACCCACTGCAGCACGTACGCACGCACGCACGACAACGACAACGACAACGACGGCCACCGTCACCGTCACCACCACAACCACCTACCACCTACCACCGCAGCACGTACGCACGCATGCACGCACGACGACGACGACGACGACGGACACGGACACGGACACGGACTCCACCTCCACCTCCACCTACCACCACCACCACCACCTACCACCCACCGCAGCACGTACGCACGCACGCACGACGACGATGACGACCTTCAGCAGCACGCTGAGGTTCGTCGTCGTCATCGTACGCCTGCAGCACAATGAGGCGCCCACCACCACCACCCACCTGCGACGACGACAGCGACGAGGTGGAGCACATAGCCAGTGCCATGGCCACAGCAATGACGAGGACGAGGACGAGGAGGGGGAGGGGGACGGTCACGGCGACGACGGTAACGGCCACCACCTCCACCTGACAAGACGCGCCTGGCAAAACGCGAGACGACAACGACAACGGCGGCAGCGCATCACACAGAGATGATGACGACGACGGCCACCATCACCTCCACCACCTCCCAGCGCAGCACGCGCGCACGACCCACGACCAGCACCAGCGCCACGACGAAGACGAAGACGACGAGACGCTATGGCAAATGCCATGGCGAGACGACGACGACGACGACGGCAGGGCGTCCACGCCAGCGCGACTAAGGCGACGACGAAGACGAGTACCCGTCGGGTATACCTGCGAAGGGTATACCCACGGGTGCTTTGTCTCCAACCTGTGTGTTGACCCGTACCCGTCGTGCGGGTACGGGTTTTTCACGGGTCGGGTGCGGGTCTGGCCTGTGACACCCGCGGGTTGACCCATGCAACAGCCTACCGTGACGAGACTACAGGCATTGGACAAAGTTAGTGATACCGGATGACTTCGTCGCTCGCTCCCATCCTCCCTCCGATGATGCAGATAACGATGACTAAACCAAGACCACGCAGAGGAGGGACAAGAGGAGCCAGAGGAAGGCAGTGAAGAGGAAGAGAGCAATACTGACGATGGCGAACACCAATCCACCCCTTTGAAGAAGTCCAATGTAGGACAACAGCTCCACGACGACATCCCCATCGCAGAAGTAGAAATAATTGCGTTCAAAGTAGCAAATACTAGATACAATGTAATTGAGGCAGATACAGTGGAGGATGTGCCTAGGATGAGATAGAGTGAGTTGATTACTGATGTCTACAATGTGAAGTATATCTATATCTGAGCAACAACCTAATTGGCCTTTGAAACACTGGACACTCTGGGAGGTCATTGAGTGTCTGGAAATAAAGATGTGGATGACAAACACCCACAGTAAGCTGATGCTGGCTTTATTATCATCAAGCTTTATGTCGACAACCTGTGTGCCCTGCACATTGTCCCTCAGTGCTGTCCTTCGAAAAATGACATGGAAGCAGAGATGAGAACATACATCGGCGAGACGCCCTGTCCTCTCCACAGTACCATACTTGAAGTGGCCATAGGCATCCCAGAAGAAGACTCTGGTGCCGTGCTGAGTTTGGAGTGAACAGGTCTGCGAGAGGCAGAGAAGCAGACAGTGGGAGTGACTTACTGGATAGAACTCAATGTTAGGGTTCATAGCTAAAATAGTGGTAAGGTGTTATTACTGGGATGTTTCACCGGTGAGCTAACTCTTTTTAAATGGTTTGATCACACGAAGTCCGATCCATTTCCTATGTAATAGTGCCTAAGGTCCACAGACGGCGATTAGGTCATGGAAAGGTCCTTGAACTTATACACGACTCAACAGGGTCTTGGCCATGCCGCCTCTACATGCGCATCAATGATTTCATTGCTGGTCTCGCCCCACATGCACCTGTTTCCTTTCTAGGCATCCATTGCACTTCACTGCATCGGACACCTAGAAAGGAAATTTTATCGGATGAGTGCACCACGTCCCCAGCTACTCCAGTGAGTCCTTCTTCCCGGTTCCGACATCGCACCAGACACTGTCCCTTTTGCGCCACACAGGCGTGCCCTCTTATCATACAGGGGATCTGCTCCGCGGCCATATATCCCAGAAGACGTCTCTCCTTCAACACGACCCTATGTCGTTGGCGTTGTTAAGCGCATCAAGAAAAGACTGTTCGCGATCTTAAGCAGGCCATCGCCGCCAAGTCAGATGTCGAGGTTGACAAAAAGAGGCTGATCTACTCAGGTGTGTTACTTCTCCTCGCCTCATGACCCCTCCCTGTATTTCATGGCCTGCTGATCTGTCCTATGGGGCGAGTCCTGAAGGTCCTCACCCACTCTCTTCTATTGTGCATACATAATCACACTCTTTTTTTACTATTCGTATAGGACGAAGACCTGATATCAGTATACAAGATCCAATCATCGCACACCATCCGCATGGTCAAGGGCGTTGCGCGGTCTGCAGGGTCATCCACCCCATCAACCACAGCCAAGCCGCAAAACCAACAACAATCTCTTTCATCGATGCAAGCAGGCCAGAACCCACACAATCCGCTTACGCAGCTCAACAGCCATCTCAGATTCGGTGCGCTTGCGGGATTCAACCCGATTACGGACATGGGTGTCACCCAAACGATCCTAACATGGTGCGTGCTTTTCTATATTCCCTGCTCGGGTCACCGAGCACTGTGACAATGGACTCATACGTGTCCCTTATCGCGCATACATTCGTGGCGTAGATGCAAACCATGATGAACTCGCCGCAGTTCCTTCAGCAAGTGTCCAGTTAGGGTACATACGTAGGTTTGATCAATCTTCTGCGCCGCTAACAATTTTCTGTAGGGACGCTTTGTGGGACGTGTGGATGGCCCAAACAATGCAGGCGAGTCCCTGCCAATCTCGATCTCCAGCATTGACGCATGTGTTGACTCTCCAGTGAGCAGCAACATCCCTTTGATTCACATTGAGTCGATGTACCGCTACTCACTCTACCGTCTTCACCATCACCTTCTCCACCACAACGTTTCCTGTCAAATCACTTTCAACGTCTCTCACCTGACGGCGAGGGCGTCCATCACCACAGCCACCACAGCCACCAACACGACATGACGATAATGAATACCACAACCACCAACGTGATCATGCCAACGCCAACTATCTCCACAACCATCATTGCGCCGACAACGACAACGACTCCAATGCTGCCAACGCCAACGCCAACCAACGTGACGACGATCACGACTGCGCCATTATCAACGCAACAGTGAACCCACCACCGACGACAATGACCTAGGCAGCCACAGGGTCAGGCGGCGACGAAGACGATGTTCCTTGGCAAACAGTACTGCCGCAGGGACAGTTGACGACGACGATAACGACCTGGGCAGCTACAGGGACAGACGACGACAGTGAGCCACAGGGATATGTAAACGGCGACAATGTTCCTGGGCAGTGCTGCCGCAGGGACAGCCGATGACGACGACGACGACATGACAGCCAGTACTGCTGCACGGACAGACGACGACAACGATATGGGCAGCCAGTACCGCTGCATGGACAAACGACCGCACGGACAGACGACGACGATGACTTGGACAGCTAGCTACGCAGGGACAGACGGCGATCATGGCGACGATTGACTCACGGGTGGCCGCTTGTACTATGTATATTAACTGAGTCGTTACATCTCTGTACAAACATGCTTTATATCACTCGTATTGTGCTATCTTAAATGAACACCCGCAGGTAAATATCAAAATTTACCCGCTGTGGGTGGAGACCCTTGGACCCACCACACCCGTGGGCTGGCGGGTAAAGGGTTTTTTACTGCATCATTGGTGCTCATCATCGTTAGCATGTAGCGACGATTGTTGTATGTCAACATAATCATCCATTTCAGACATTTGCTAACTATAACTACTGAACAGGCTTCCGAAGTTTGGCGAGCACAACACAGGGTAAGTGGTGCAGCAACGGCCGCCCACTTGGGCTTATTCGATACGATGCATCCGAGCTGATGGCCAATATGACAGTAAGCCATTTCTAAAGTCAATGCATGCATGATAGAGATCTTTGTCTAGCCATGGGTTGTTACATCACGAAGCATCATGGGTAAACCTTCCCGTGACTCCAACTTCATCGGGCCGGTGCAGGTGCAAGTGGTGCAGGGGCACCGTGTGTCGCAGGCGAGTTCCATGCACGCTGCACTCGCGACTGTAAATTGCGCGCCATAGGATCGAAGAAGTGTCCCCGAGAGTTCCAGGTCATGATATGTACGTGGGGCACGGAACGTCGAAATATCATTGCCATCTGTTCTTGCACAGTAGTTTTACTTCATGGCATGGATTCATAGGCTTGCGAACGTTTCACTTCGTACAGGGGTCGAATGCAGGCTAAAATATGTTAGAAGATCAACGCGGATACCAGCCTGTTGGAGTACTTGTGTATCATAGTCTGTTCTTGAGGTCCTTGCTGCATACGGTGCGGAACTTCCAGCCAACTTGCGGATTCTCCTGACTTCTTGGCCACTCGTGGACATTGGGGATGCATTAAACACCGGTCCGCATATCTATGTCAGGTCGCTCGATGCCATTGATACAGAGTTGACCATGTGCGACATTCACTTCTATATTTCTACCCACCCGAAGAGTCTCCGTGGCACATTCACGAATGAAAATTTCCAACAGCTTTCTGCGAAATCTGGTGGAGTGTTCGAGTGGGCACGTCTGGCATGCGACTTCATGTCCCCCCGAATCGGTGTGATCCCGAAGGACCGTTTTCATCAAATCATGTCACATGCTCCTGGCGATGGAAGGACTCTCCTCGACGAAATGTATACCACATTTTTGAAAGATCTTTTCTGAGGGTCTGATGACCGCCGGGACTTTCGTTCTGTCATGCGGCAGATCCTGTGGTTGAAGAAGCCGCTCCCTATCAGTGCATTAGACTTTATGTGTGACAGGTTCCCCTGAGAGGATGATCACTATCCTGTAGGGTTCATCCTAAACCATGGGTATGTGATTTACAGTATCTAATATACTTACAAGGCTGGATTGTACTCGAATGCGACACAAATATCAGAAAAGGGGAATTTATCACCATCCTCTGACATTTCGCGATGCGCACGATTCTCCCTGCTTGTGCTCCTTTTAACACCAAACACAGCTGATTTTTCCCTGTGGGATTTGCTGGTGTAAGGCAACGAGCAGGAATCATGAGGTGTTGAATGCCGGAGCCTGCATTGTGGCCCGTCACCGTAACGCAGACAGAACCAGGCGGTGCAATGCCATCTTTACCGCAAAAGCGATCGGGGCATACAGTGCGTACGACTCGTTTACCAAGCGACACCTGCGTGAATTCGACACTAACGTTGAACCCCAAGTGGTAAGACGAAAAATCACAAAAATTAGATGCGAAAAGCCACTGAACATTCCCTGTGTCAACTTCAGGAACGTATAGCATAATAACAATTGGCACGTACCATAATCTGGGGCCTCGGACCATCCCTCTGGTGGGGCAGTGATGTCGTCAGGGGTAATCGCCCATGGGCCCTCTGGTGGGGCATCTGAAGGACCAGGAGACGGCGGAGGGGTAACAGTACGAGGGGGAACAGGCTCCTTTGTGAATGATCGGCGATGAAGGGACACCAAGGACTGCAATCGATGAGGGTGAAGCATTGTGCCGTTCAGTAGCAAACCAGTTCTAGATGGGTATTGGAGGTGCTAGGATTCGATGAACCGTAGAACTCACGGCGTTGTGATCAGATCATTCCTCAGCTGTATTAGTTGATGCCCGAATAATGCAACCGAGCTGAACGTCCTGCCAAGAGACCGCAGTGTGGCCCGACAGCCTTTCTTCTCGCCGCCTATCACCCATACATCATGACCAATGAACTTTGACAATCCGTGATCAGAACGTTCTTTGATCTTGCGACAAAGTGTGATAGGAATAACAATCTAGGTGGTAGTGGATCGCGCTTGCACTTCAAAAGCGAGTGCCCTGAACCCGAGAAACAGAAGACCGACGGAGGCAACAAGAATGAGTCCGCTCACCTTGTCGAGCTTGACTCCGAGGATGATGGATTCTTTGCTGTCACCGGTCTCTGCATGACAGATGAGGACCTGCTAACTGATGTTCTCAGTGTATCATCCAATGACAGCGACGAAAAATGGTCTTACCTTTTTCCCGACATGCTCAGCGTGTCATCCGTCGACGAAGATCCTCCTTCTCTAGCCGACATCGATGACTGGTCGTCAGACATGGGCGAAGACCCCTCTAAAACGACAGATCACTTACCTGATGTTGCCGTCGTCACCACCAGCAACCAAGGCGACAAACGTGTCGTTGAACTGTACGACTCCGGCTCCACACGCCATATATCCCCTTATCGTGAGCAATTCGAAACGCTCTCTCCGATTCCGCCCAAGTCACTTGCTGCTGCGAATAAACAAAGTTTTGAAGCTGTTGGAGTGGGGGAAATGGTCGTTGAGGTCCCAAACGGCTTGGATGTATCCAAATTGAGACTCACCGAAGTCCTATATTCTCCTGAAGTTGGCTATACCCTCGTGTCAATTGGCCGTCTTGATCAGCTTGGATACACGGTCACTTTCGCTGATGGTACGTGCGTCATCCGCGATTCCGCTGACGATGTTGTCGGCCGCATACCACAGTCGAAAGCGGGTCTGTACCGTGTCATCCATGAGCCTGACCATGGCTCCTCGAACGCTGTAACCGAACATATCTCGGTTATGGAGCTGCATCGCCGTCTGGGGCAAATATCGCCTGCTGTTGCTAAGCGTCTAGCTGAAAGAGGACTCGTGTCAGGATTAAAGATCGACCTCACGGCCGATGAACCTACCTTCTGTGAATCATGCGTTTATGCCAAGGCCACGCGAAAGCCCATCGCGAAGGAGCGCGTTGGCGAACGTGCCAAGGAGTTTGCCGAGGAAGTCCATACTGATGTATGGGGCCCTGCACCTGTTGAAACCCTCGGTGGTCGTCGTTACTATATCAGCTTCACGGACGATAAAACCAGGCTGACTTACATTCACTTCCTCCGCCAGAAAAGCGAAGCATTCTCGGCATATAAAGATTTTGAGGCTTGGTGCAAAACGCAGCACGGCGCTTGCGTAAAGACACTCCATTCCGATCGTGGTGGGGAGTATCTGGGAAAGGAGTTTATTATGCATCTCAAATCCACAGGAACAACGCAGAAACTCACCGTGCACGATACACCCCAGCATAATGGCGTTGCTGAAAGGCTGAATCGTACCCTCCTTGAGCGGGCGCATGCCATGATCCACGATAGCGGCTTACCTCGTTTCCTTTGGGGCGAGGCTGTACGCCACGCGGTGTGGTTAAAGAATAGGACACCAACTAAAGCCTTGCAGGGTGCGACACCTTTTGAGGTGGCCACGGGAAAGCTCCCCGATTTCAGTCGCCTTCGCCCTTGGGGATCGAAGGTCTGGGTCCGCACGGAGAGAGGCGATAAGCTGGGGGGACGTGTGGCGATAGGTTGTTGGGTTGGTGTTGATGACGACAGCCCCAATGGTTGTCAAGTTTTCTGGCCATCAAAGCGCTCCGTCACTGTCGAACGGAACATTTACTGGGATCCGTCTGTTACGGACACGTCACATCGTGAGGGGGAGGAAGAAGACTGTGATCACTCACCTGGCACGATGTACTTATCCAAACAGCCGTCGACCCCTTCGCCACCTATTCCTGACGCACCAAACACGGCCACACAACACGATCCCGGCCATACCAAATCCGGCACTGAACGTGTTGATACACATGCTGACGATAATCAACATGAGTCCCTACCTGCAAATGAGAAGCGCATTCGTAAGCCCAGTCAACGCGTGCAGGACATTCTCGAAGGTCGTGGAAGCCAGCCTCGTCGAGGCCAGCCCATTGTGCCGCGTGGAGTCCAGCTGCCTGCAACCCCCGATGTCGAAGAACCTGATCCCTCCGCTCACCTCACCTATGACGACCTCGCCGCCGAAGAACTCGTGTACATCCTTGATGAAGACGACGAGGCTCTCCATAAAACAGATGTAGCTATGGGAGTAAACGACGTAACGGCTAAGTCTGAAGCACTCGAACCATCCTCTGTAACTGACGCTCGCAGTCGCCCTGATTGGTCTCAATGGGCAAGAGGTATTCGAGAGGAGCTCGACACCCTGAAACGCGCAGGTACTTGGGAGCTCATCGATCCCCCACCTGGTGCCAACATTGTCGGATCCAAATGGGTTTTCCGAGCGAAGAAAGACGCTGCAGGGAACGTCGTGCGGCACAAGGCTCGCCTTGTTGCCCAGGGATTTTCACAGGTACCTGGTGTCGATTACTTCGACACGTTCGCCCCTGTTGCGACGCTTTCATCAATCCGCACCGTTCTCGCCACAGCTGCCCGCCTCGACTACGAACTCCATCAGCCTATAATCTACATGCGTCAACCCCCTGGTTTCGAATCTGAAGCCCACCCAAACAAAGTGTGCCGTCTCCGTAAGACCCTGTATAGATTGAAACAGAGCGGCCGTCGATGGTATCAACGGCTGGTCAAGATTCTCGTTGACAATCTGCGATTCACGCAATGCGCTGTCGATCAGGCCGTGTTCTATCGGCGGAAGACCACCAACGATCATATCATCGTGGTTGTGCACGTAGATGACTGCACCATCGCTGCCAAGTCCTTAAAGGAGATTGAGGACTTTAAACGTGCCATCGAGGAGCACGTCGAGATCACTGATCTCGGCGAGTTGCACTGGTTGCTGGGAATCGAGGTAACGCGTAATCGAGACGAACGAGTCATCTCACTCTCCCAGCAGAGCTACCTCGAGTCCATCATCCGCTGTTTTGGATTCGAAGACCTTAAGCCAGTGTCCACCCCAATGGATCCAAGTACGAAGCTTCATTCGAGTCAGTCTCCGTCTACCGGCGCTGAGAGCGCGAAGATGCACCATGTGCCCTATCGCGAAGCAGTCGGATCGCTGATGTATGCATCGCTCGCGACCAGACCCGACATATTGTACGCGGTCTCAACAGTCTCTCGCTTCTCGTCGAAGCCTGGCATCCCCGTTGGGATGCTGTCAAACGCATCTACAAGTATCTTATTGGCACTAAGAACTTAAAGCTGACCTATGGCGGCACCCAGAGCGCCCTTACAGGGTACACAGATGCGGATGGCAGCATGGCTGAAGACCGCAGAGCTGTCTCAGGCTACGCTTTCCTCATTGACGGAGGAGCTGTCTCCTGGTCGTCCCGTCGCCAGCCGATTGTCTCCCTCTCCACCACCGAAAGCGAGTACATCGCCGTGACTCACGCAGCTCAGGAAGCCCTTTGGCTTCGTTCTTTCATCGCCGAGCTTTTTGGACCACTCGCCGAGCCCACTACATTATTTTCGGACAATCAATCCGCCATCGCTTTGACGAAGAATTACCAGTTCCACGCCCGAACAAAACATATCGACGTTCGTTTTCACTTTATTCGCTGGGTTGTCGAGAACAATAAATTACGGCTTATCTACTGTCTCACTGCGGACATGGTCGCCGACACTCTAACCAAAGCCTTGCCTTCGCCAAAGGTCAAACATTTCGCCGTCGAACTTGGACTACGTTCGACTTGAGGGGGAGTGTTGGAATAAACAAGTCGTACGTACTCGTGTCATTGTGCTCTTTGTCTTACTGTGTTTCGTCTCGTTTCGACGCCAACCGTCTGTACACAATACCTATTGTTCGTGCTTTCAACAGCCAGGATATGTTTTATCTCTTGTTCTTTTGTCTCAAGTCTCACCTCTGGTCTTACCTACGAGCATATTCCGAACCTACTCGATGTAACCCTCAGGCGTTGTCACTCTATTGTGCGCATACTGAGTGTTCCCGCGCTCGTATTACAGGTATTTTATTACCTTCCAGTTTTCACTCATGACCAGTTACTAGTAATGATCCATGCAGGTTTCTATATAACTATCAACAAAGTAGACATGTTATATTGTATGTAATCCAATGAAACCTCTAGAGGGCCTCTGTCGCTGAGAATATGTACTTGAGCCACCCCGAAGTCCGGTCGCCATGGACTATTTGATAGTTGTCTGAGAGAGGCTTTGATTGCACTGTGAAGCCACAGCCAGTCGACTGGCAAGTTGATACTCGAGCTTTGGGGTGAGTGCTTTTCAGGTCACTTTTTGACCGCGACCAAGGACGGACAGACCCGCATTGAGGGCATCCCATGGGCAAAGCAATGCCCCATGGGCGGCGATAGCTGTGGTACCATGCATACCTGTAGCCGACAATGGAGGGGGAGATGATGGATGGTACAGACTTGGACAGCAAAGACAGCACCGAATTTGACAACCGAAGCCCCTGTACATGGAATAGCAGCACGTCACTGTGCATACGTAGGTCAAGTGAAGCATTGAGGAGGTCTTGCAGGACATCCGCTAAGACGTGGCCTTCAATAAGCACTTGTATGCCATATGCCACGATAAATAATTTGAGGGCGGCGCTGATGAAGTGCGTTCGAGTGAACGCAATCGTATATTCTGGCTGTAGACTACCGGACATAGTCAGTAAAATCCAAGTAAACCAATAATAGCTTACTTACCGGATGATGGATTTCTTCAATGTCAACAAAGACTCTTGAAATGTGACCAGTGGCCCACACGTCAGCATGAAAAGCGTGGAGGCATACATGGTATCTTCCAGGGGGGAGCTGAATAAACAGGTCATGAACTGACAACAAATCGGTGAAACAGCAAGATGGATTGATTTAATGCTCACATCCTCGACTTCCGCCGTCACATCATTTCCGTCTTCGTCCTTCCCCGCAAATAGATCACCGCGTGTCAGCTCACTGTGGACCGTCACAAAGATTATTTTTCGAGCAAAGTTGCATGCATTCAGCGTCGTGCCGAGCTTGCGGACCTTGTCCCTCCATCGACTGAGTTTTTGTTCGGTCCCGAAGTCAAAAGTCACCTCCTCGTAAACGAGCGACTCCGTGGTGTGGTAGTCTTCAAGTGCAGTCTTGAGGAGGAAGGGGAGAGCTCCTCGAGGATCCATACCCGTGCAAATTAGATGCAGAATGAGGATTGACTCGGCGCTGACCTGGGACTTTGATGATCTTTCACAGACGCCTTGAACAATAGTCGGTTTGTCGAGAACACTAATGACACTTCCATCCACACTGCGTGTGAATGCCTTGGCTCCAGGTTAGCCTTATTAATGGGTTAATGAGCGAATACTCACGAAATAAGGTGTCGGTTTTCTCTTTGCTATACGGTCCCCAATCTCGTGGCACCCAGGACACTTGAACTGGATGTCTGGTGAGCAGACTTGATTGGATAGCTGTTCCGTAATTCCTAGGCAACGGTCGCATACTACCCGTGGACAATGAGTGCAGCAGCAAAGGAAACTTCCACCATTGTGACAAAGATAGCAGTACTTATAAAACGGAGTGAGCCTTTGAATGCTATGTAATGAATAAGAGATTTACTTTGTTGCTGGCTAGCCAGCGTTCATGGTTTTCTGTCACGTCCAGCACAGTATCCATGGCATCATTGATGGTCGGCGCTGGAGATGAAGTGACCGGAGTCAAAGGGCTAAGTGAGCGACTGGTGGCAGACTCCATAGAAACATCTCTCTCCAATTTCTTGATGCTGCCAGACCCAGTGGCGCCAGGAGGGCGTACAATTAACCGGACTCGCGGCGCGGTACCTGATGCAGTCTTCTTGGCGGTCTGTCTAGTCCGGGCCATGGTATAATGTTGAAATGTTGAAACGTTGACTATTAGTGGAGGTGCAGTCACAGTGGCAGAGTGAAACAAACTGTTTATGTAATACAAGAGGACGCGACTCGGACTCCGACAGTGCGTGAGCAGTCGATGGTACGTGTATGGGATGACGATGGCGATGGCGATGACGAAGTGATGCGCATGACTAGTGCCATGGCGGCACAACGACGACGTGGCCACGGCATGCATCAGCGGCCACCAGGAAAGTGACGCCAGTACCCTACCCCGGTGACTCTTGTATAGTGCTATCAGGAAGTGCAGTGTAAAGTTGTCGGTGAGCAAAGAAACCGGTGTGGATGTCAATTGCACTGCGATCAAAAGTTAAACAGCAGCCATTGAAAGTAGTAGCGTACTAGGCGAGACGAAGGGGAAATCTGCCCAATTGGAACGAATGGCATTCAAGGAAAATGGGAAATATGTACAGTGGATGGAATCATTATCTAATAACAGAATCGATGAAGCATATACCACTAACAGAGGCACAACCGCTGGCGAGGACAGATACATTTGAAACACGTACTGCATAGCATGACAGGTAGACACCCCCGGCGGTAACGTGCACGTCGTCAACTGGTCACAGCGAGCGAAAACCGGAGGGCAGGCTCTATGTAAATACATGCTGGTATGAAGACCTGGAAGTATAGTCACGACTCATTGTAGACACGTACTGCGACGACTAACCGTTATATGGATGCCACGGCGGAGGTTCAAACGACATCACAGTTCGCCGGAGAAAAAGGTTGGATGGCAACGAACCGTTTCGAAGTCATAGTTAGTGACGATGCAGAAAGCATGGCGCAACATACTTAGTACCCACAGTCACAGTCGCCGGGACGACAGGCACGGTTGAGGCACGTACCGCCGCAAAACCAGCATGACCATGACGGACTCCGACTTGAGCGGTACTAATGTGCAGATATCATCAACTGGACACATCGAGTAAGCGAAGGGCTACTTGCAGAGGATGATTAAGAGAACTTGATGCAGAGACGAAGGGCGATGGCCCGAGGGTAATGCAAGCAAAGCTGAAGCCCTTAGTGATGGAGAGAGAGAGAGAGAACATCTTTATTTATATCCCGTGTAAGCAACAACAGAGAAAATCTGAGTAAGACACGGCTGGTTGGAGTGAGATTATCTAATTTCCACCTGTGTCCATGAAGCCCTAGAAACACCTCACTCGCACTTGTAACCCCCCGCTACTGGGTTAACCCTAGTCACCAAACCAATTAGGTAACTGCCCATTAAAGGCTCCCTGACCACCATTAGAGGTTTGTCCCACCCGCCTGTTCCGACTGGCCAGAGAGGTGTGAATACTATTCTCGGACGGCTCACTTAGGTGGAGGTGCTGGTGGTGGCTGGTAAGTTAGTTTTTGGCTAGTATTTTAATCCAGGTTCGCGCCTGGTCGGGGTGACCCCTCCTAACTCCCACGGCCAACTTTGAGGACTGGTCCCATCGCTAAACTTGGCATATAGCTCCCATTATCCCATCCATTGCCCACACTAATCTCGTAGGGCCCTCCAGTTCACCCTTGGTTGTGACGTCATTGTGATTCCCATGACGGCAAGTAGCAGTAAAAATGGGCTTGGGGGGGAGTTGAACAAGCAACTCACTGCACGAAGGCAGCCGGGGGTCCTTAGTGATGGAGAGGTAGTATGACTAAGCCAAAACACAGGATGGCTGGATCCAAAAAAGGAAAAAACGTTCAGATGTTACATTTTCTCACGCAATATTACAAGTGCCGCCTGCGTCGGCAGAACCCTTGCTTGATGCTCCAGGCTCCAGGGAAATGTTTCGAAACAGGAGTATACAAAAACCAACACGTAGTCCTTGAAGACCCTCTTCATCATCCGCCTGTGTTTGGCACCCGCGAGGTTAGCATTCACCTCACCGTTGACCGTCTGTGCTTCAGGCGTGCATATCGACCACCCATTTCACAGCACGCAATCAACATCTGTACCCGTCACACAACGAGCTCCTGGGTTCACGATCAGCATCCGTAAGTTCAGCTCTTGCATCGCGACTGAGTGCTACGCTGACCACCCGCTTTGCCATGATTTGAGTGCATATCCGCACCCGCACGGTCGCGTTCAGCACCTGCATCGCCGTTTGCGCTTTGAGCGCCAGCATGACCACTGGTGAGTCCAATGCTCTCGTCGCGATTGTCCACGCTGAGTCGCTGGCGCTCGACCTCTGACTACCGGCTGGCCACCTGCGTCCACCGGCCATCAGATCGGATCGGATCGTGTCACCACATCCGTCTGGCACCCGCCGTGAACTTGACGCTTGCATTTCCTTCAAGCGTCTGCACTTCCCATGGGGTCACTGAGGTGCTCAGCCTCAAGTACGCGCTGTCTCGTGTCTTCAGCGTCCAGGTATGTGCTCGCACCGTTTTCATGGCCTATTCCGACCGTTTCAGCGCTGTTCGACTCGCTCAACACGTCCGTCGACCCCTTGAAGTCCTCTATGCTCCATCTTGCATCTCCAGCACACATATATACACCTGTACCAGTGGCACGACGACGACGACGACAGCCTATTTCAACCTCTGGTGTCCAGTGCCACCATCGCCACCATTCAGCGACGACACGCTTACAGCAACCACTGTCACCGTCCAGCAACCTGATAATGACCATTAACGTGCTGCGGTGCCCTGGTTCCGTCTGATGAACCTGGCTCCAGAGTGTGTCCTGACCCCAGACATTTTCCAGGCATGGTCACCAGGGCATTCAGACATATGATAATTTGCTGATGCTTGACCACCTTTCCCGCTTTGCCTGTCCCCTCGATCACCACTGAACCGCGACAACAACGACGCAAGGAACCACCACCACTGCCTTTCGTTCACGATGACCACCACTCGTGTCAATGATGCCGTTGCCTCGACCTGCATTTATTACTTAGTTGGCTGGTCGCGCTGTAGCACAATGTATCTATAATAATATATTCTCTTCAAGATTTGCCCCTATCTTTTCCATGAAGGTGGCTTTGATATAACCCAGAACCTCTATTCAACCTTTATGCCGTCCTATCACATAGTTCGGGGAGGTCTACTATCGAGTTACTTCGAGACTTGGATGCTAAGGTATTCCAGGCAGGACATTGGCGCGGAGCCTACCATTCGGAGTCGGCGTCCGAAAAGGAAGAAAGTTTCTGCCGTCGACAGAAAAGGAAGGTGTTTCCTTTCGTTAGTCGAAGGTGGCTCAATTGTGATATTCCAGAACCCTCTGCCTTTCACCCCCCCTCCATTGCCCGTTTCACCGAGCAGTTGCTCGTACCCCCGAACCTGATGGTCTCTTCCTTGGCTGACCTCCGACGCCCGTCTTATCGATGGTTCCCTCGTACGCCCGGACCAATTGCTCAATATCGTTGGCTGACCTCTGTCGCCGTTTCACCTAGCAGCTGCTCGTACGTTTGGACCAATTGCTCGCTGTCACTTGTTGGCTGACTTCTGTCGCCTGTTTCAGCGAGCAGTTGCTCGTACGCCGGACCAATTGCTCGCTGTCACTTGTTGGCTGACTTCTGTCGCCTGTTTCAGCGAGCAGTTGCTCGTACGCCGGACCAATTGCTCGCTGTCACTTATTGGCTGACTTCTGTCGCCTGTTTCAGCGAGCAGTTGCTCGTACGCCGGACCAATTGCTCGCTGTCACTTATTGGCTGACTTCTGTCGCCTGTTTCAGCGAGAGTTGCTCGTACGCCGGACCAATTGCTCGCTGTCACTTATTGGCTGACTTCTGTCGCCTGTTTCAGCGAGCAGTTGCTCGTACGCCGGACCAATTGCTCGCTGTCACTTATTGGCTGACTTCTGTCGCCTGTTTCAGCGAGAGTTGCTCGTACGCCGGACCAATTGCTCGCTGTCACTTATTGGCTGACTTCTGTCGCCTGTTTCAGCGAGCAGTTGCTCGTACGCCGGACCAATTGCTCGCTGTCACTTATTGGCTGACTTCTGTCGCCTGTTTCAGCGAGAGTTGCTCGTACGCCGGACCAATTGCTCGCTGTCACTTATTGGCTGACTTCTGTCGCCCGTTTCAGCGAGCAGTTACTCGTACGCCGGACCAATTGCTCGCTGTCACTTATTGGCTGACTTCTGTCGCCCGTTTCAGCGAGCAGTTACTCGTACGCCCAGACCAAAGCATCCCGATTATCCATAGGCCATTAGTAGTATGAATGTCTAGGTGTCTACCTTCCCTTGCTAGAGGGCTCTTCTCCCCAGACATCCCTCCAAGCCCCATATCCCTTTGTCCTTAACCATCGGCCCCTTTTCATCCTCGGTGGCACTGATTCTCCAGAGAAGACCTCGACGTCCCTTCCAGAAGGCGGCGAACCTAGTAACCCTCCTACAACACAACCACCAACATCGATTGACCCCGATCTCTCCTTGGAGTTGCGAATCTGCTGGCTCGAAGTGCTGCTTCTCGGTGTGGCCACTACTAAGCCTCCCCCAGCTCCAGCTTACCCCCTACCCCCCACTCTCCCCCACCCCACTTCCTACTAATATTCATTAATTGATTCCCTGTACACGCGGCCCAGCGCTCTCCAAGGACATCACCGGTGCTCAGATAAGCCCTGGTGATACCCTTCCTGAACCAGAGAGTGAAGAAGATCCTATCATATCCATCTTACAACATGTATGTCTGTTCCTCTGCTCACTTACATGCTACTCGCCACACCTGGCAGGTAAACACTTCGGCGAGTATTGATACTCGACGCTTGATATCTTTTTCGAACGGCAGTGACGCTCACCACCACCGCCCTCTCCGCCTGGACCACCACGCGAAACGGTGGTGACACCAACCACCACCACCTCCTTGACCACCACCGGCGCCACCCTCCGCCTCGATCATCACCACGAACGGCGGTGACGCCAAGCACGGTGACCACACACTCAAGCAAACGGACGCAAGGCGCGATCACGCTTACACACACCGTAATGACACGACGATGAAACGGTACGTATCTATGGCCCTTATTTTCGTCTGTTGCAAGTACTAATACCAACACACCATACTATACCACTCGTACGAACACAGCAAATCGGATACAATCGCCAGTGTGGCATGACGGCGACGACGGCGACTCAGTCACTTGGCCAGTGCCAGCGCGATGCATCGCGATCACCACTGCACGTCAACAACCACCAGCACCAGCGTCGACCACACCACCAGCACTGGGCGTCTACCGCGACCACCTCCACCATTGATGGGTGTTGTGGGCTGATGACTTGAAAATCAATACGTGTCTCGCATAGCGCGTAAACTCTGCCAACCTGTCTATGCCAGCGCAAAAGTGGAATAGCACCCATCTCCTGTGCGACACTTGCGCGTATCAATGGACCAACATGAGCACTCACGGCAGCTTTTTAGAACTCGAGTAGGAAGGTGCGGATACGACGCGCGTAGGTGTTCAGTAGTGAATAAACCCATGAGTGTATTTCTGAGGACAGCAAGGTGCCGGGCCGAGGGGGTAATATTTCGCAAGGAGGTCAAGGAACGATTTGAGCGTACACGCGCGGTGTACTGCTGCTGGGGTCATCAATATATTTGCGAGACCTATCCTGTGCGAGAATGCCATGAGCGCGGATGGCGGTGGAGGCTGCTTGCAGCGTGGCCCATCGTAGAACAGCATAAGACTTGGAAACAGAAAAATTGGGCCCCGGGTCGGTTCGGAGTCAGCCGAGGCTATTAGACGCAATTACCACCACTGCGGACTCAAGTACTCAACCCGCACACGCACGACAAAGAAACACTCTTCATGCACCATGGCAGTCGTGTCGGTGCAGCTGACGTTCAACAATTCATTCTAGACCTAGGATTATTGCAAGGGCCTGGAAATACTGTACGGAAAACTCGAACAGGTATGTCTCATTTCTTGGGCATTTCAAGTCCTTACCGGCCTCTGCACAGGGCGTCGTGGAGAATGACAAGATTGTCGCTTTCATCACAGTATGGTGCTCCACGGTTATTCACTTGTCAGCGTGGACCGCTAACAACCTCCCAGGCTCGAGTGGAAGCAGAGAATCAGATGGCATCTGGCATCTGGCATCTGCCCTGCTCACTCCACTCGCTATAGGGTCACCAGGTCTGTCCTAGCACCTCATCGCCATTATCGCTAGGACACTAACCTGTTTCAGGCACTGGTTTCAGTAGAGATGACGGAGCGTTACTCTTAATGGCGTTCCGCGGTCTACAACGAATCACTTGCTCAAGGAAACGTCCACCGAGAAATACAAGGTACAGTATGGTGATGACGTTTACCCTTGTTACAGGCTCATGGAGACCAACCAGGAACGGCTGTCGTCAAGCAAAGGGACAGTACTACACACTTGGGTGTGTGAATACTAAGACGTGTAGAAAGAGGTGGGTTTGGATGTTGACGCGCACAGACACCATCCTCACCCTCTCATCTCCAGGTCATCAAACTGAAGAATACGTACCTCACCAAGACCCGTAAAGCAGACGATGCAGAGGACGAGTCTGTCATCATCTTCATCTATGCGTGCCTTCTCTGACAGCACTTTCCAGAGCACGATTCGCTCCAACCAATGGTATGAACGACCATACACGACATCTCCCCGTCTTGCGCCTCGTGATGCACGCACACCCCAGCGGCCTGGAACCGTCTCTGAACTCATCTCGCAGAGACTAAAAGAGATCCAGCGCAGAGCTGCAGGGTCTGTCAGCTCCACAGCCGAATCAGACACGCACACCGAAGGCACAGATGATGTGAAGAGGGAGTCGCCAAAGGTGGACAAGGGTAAGGGCAAGGCAGTAGAACTGCCCTCACCACCCAATGTCGCCTCCTCTACCGCCTGCCAAGCTGGAGACTTCATCCCCACAGCCACTCACCGAACCGTCTTTCGATTGTGATGGCGAGCATCGCATTTCCCCCTGCTGCCATATCCAGTTTGCTCATGCAGACTGCTGCTGAAGTGCCATTGCGCCCTGTCCAGTTCCCTTTGTTAGGCGAATATCCAGTGTTTCTCTGGTGCCGAATTTGTGGAGTGGTTTAACAAGCACGTGCCCGTGTTCGAAGGAAGCCTCGATCTGGCAGAGGACGCTGCAAGAGATTTGGCAGAGAGGGAAGGTCTCCTTCGGCATGTTGAAACCAGTTCGTTCATGCGGATGTGTATTACCAGTTCCGTCCCAAGGTAAGGCAGATCCACGAATAGTTGCTGAAGTGTCCAGTGCCTAACGTACCTGCAAAGGCATTCGATCTGGAGAGTAAATCGACCGAACCAGCCGTTCCTCCAAAGGGTCGTCAGATTGCCGATAACTTACTCAAACGCTCGAATAACCTCGTCAATGCCATGACCAAGCCTTTGAATGCATATTCCCAGAATGAGCCTGCATATGTTCGACAGTGCCGGGAGGCGGAAGAGGCAGACAAGATATACCGCGTCACCGTGTGGAAGTTGGACAGGCAATGACTGGGTCTGGAGGAGAGGTTCGAGGAGGTTCTTAAGACGCTTCAGAGATGGAAGGTGGAGCGTCTGCGAGCCGTCAAAACTGGTCAGCTTATTCTATCCACGCCGAAGCGTATTCTAATGCATATGTTCCAGTCCTCCTCCAGTACCAGGGAACACTGGCGAATCTACCCAAGGCACTCGAGCCTACACTGGAGCACTCTACTACATTCATTGTCACCATGTACCAGCCCGAATCTGACCTAACGGCACTCATTGAGCGCTACCGCACTGGCCCGTTCCGCCCTGTTCCGCAACTATATGAATCCGTCGCCCACGACGAGTCTGACGTCATCTTTGGCATCGACCTTCATAAATGGGCCGAGGGCGGCTGGTCTGCTCTCACGTCTGGCGAGGAGAAGAAAGACCTCGTTCCCCCTGTTCTCACAGCACTCTTGGACACGCTGGATGGTGCATACCCCGAAGTTGCTGAATGTTGCCAATGTGTGGCTGTTTCTTGTCTGCGCGTGAGATTAGTACGGATGTGACGTTGCTCGTGCAGAGAGGCGCAAAGCATGGATGTATGATATCCCGCTGCCTGCTGTGCATCATCTACGCGAGAGTCTTAGTGCGATTCTGCAAGGGCAGCCTTTCTTCGAGGAGATGCTGGCCAAGTTCGATGCGCCTGCTCTTGCTGGGTGTGTCAAACTGTGGGCGTTGGAGCTTGATCCTCCCTTGGCGCTGTGGGAAGGGTGGGCCGATATGAGGAAGCTGTATCTGACGGGTGGGTGTGCTAACTGTTTCATTTGTTTTATTTTGCCGTCTTGCATGCTGCTGCGAAAGTGGATGATGAGGTATCGGAACAACAGCATGTTCAGGATTTGCAGGTTGCCCTCCAGCGGCTGCCAAACGTTCACCTTTACGTGCTTAATGTCATCATTTTGCACCTTCGCAGGTCACCACGCGACAATAACAACGACCCCAGTGTTACCAACGCCAATGACCCACCACCACCAATGCTGGCAATGGTGACAACAACCCCGCAATGACCCAACCACTAGACGACGACGCCAACATCACCGATGCCAACGGTCACCACCGCCACCAATGCGACGACCCACCATGCCAATGACACTGTCAAGAGCATCGAAAGTGGCAGTGGTGTTGTCGACGGCCGGAGTGGCATTGATGGCGCGGGAGACAGTTAAAAACGGGGAAGGAGCGTTAATGGCGTTGAAAAACAACATCGAGAGCGCTACGTACGTTGTATAGAGCGTTGAGACCAGTGAGGTCTTTGTTGAAGATGACACAGCCGTTGAAAAGGGCGTTGAGCGACAGTTGGACGCCGTATCACCGTGGCACTGGCCATGCACCGCTGTCGCCTTCGATGTGCTAGCATGGCGGTGTCGTGGCATTGGCCATGTGCGCGTCCGCGTCGTCGTCGGAGGCGCATGCTGGCATGGCCGTGCTGTCACCATCGCCATACTGCCGTGTCACTGCCAACCATGCGCGTGTCGGCAGTGTCGTCGCCTTCGACGTAACCATGCCGTCGATGTTGCCGTGGCACTGGCCATGTGCTGGCATGGCAGTGACGTTGCCGTAGAGTCGCCGTGGCATTGGTCGTACACCTGTCCGCGTCGCTGTCGCCGTATCACCATGGCATTGGCCATATGCGTCATGTCGCCGTCGCCGTCGCCTTCAACGTGCTGGCATGGCCGGATCGTCGCCCGCCGTTGTACTGCCAGCCGCCGCCGCTACACCACGTTGCTATAGTTGTTCCTGCCGTAGTGTAGTTGTTGCCACTACCGTAGCAAATGTCCACAGTTGTCTTTGTCTCTGCCATCAACACCGTGGTCACAAAAGTCGCTACTGTCGCAGCCATCGCATCACGTTGCTAATGAAGCCGTTCCTGCCGGAGTGTAGTCGTTGCTACGATGGCGAGAGTCATTAAAAAATCTGTCGTTAAAATTTTACCTTGCCACAACGTGGCAGTGATGAAGCATGCATGTGTAAGTTTAGAGCAGGAGCCTGGGTAGGTGGAATGGGGCATGGGGAGGAACATGTGGCTATGGTTGGGGCAGGGACTGCACAGTAACGCAACAGGGTCCCCAGCCATTCACCACTGGGGGGGAGATGCGGGCAGGAATGCAACTGTGCACAGGCCACCTTAGGCACCAGTTTTAGGATGTTCCCACGGTTCTATTGCCACTGAGAGCTGGTGCCTAAGGTGTACAAGACACAGAAGGCGATCTTCGACCATTGGAGTCTATGTACAACGGGATGTGTGACTCGAATATGATCGAAGGACACATACAATTGAATTTATAGTGCACATGTTGGATAGTACTAGTGTACAGATTTCTAATTACTAGTGCTGGTCATTTTGGCTTTCATCCATGTAAAAAAGCCTGTCTGTGATTTATGCAATGCTTGCAACTGGTTCTCAACGCCTTCCACCCGAGTCCCAAGACTGTTTATCCTGGCATCCACGCCAGCTACATCTGATTTATCTGCTTTGAATGCCATTTGGTCCTGTAAGAAGTGGTGGATGGCATCGACAGTGGATGACAGCACTTTGAATTGAGT
>JAYMGJ010000103.1:0-43024 GCA_037178675.1 Scleroderma bovista | reverse complement strand
TACGACCTGGTTATGGTTCTTTCTGTAATACCTGCGATGTTCGCATCAATAGACTCTGGTTTTGTCTTCCGTTCTGCATAGCGTGTGGTGGTAGCGTGTTATTTACTTTAAAGGTATACTGTGTAAGGAATTAACTTGATTTAGCTACGCAACTACGACATATTTTCGATCTACGAAGCACTCGAGAGGGCCCGGGCGTTGGTGAGGACGCCTACCGCGGACCTCGGGGTGAGTTATGATCGATACCGGGTAACTGGTATCAATCCTCCTGCGACCGGCAAGACCCACAAAGGGCAGGGCGGACGTATGTTATCTACGACGCACCGAAGCGGCCAGGTTAGATCCCGCACCCTGTGTCCTGAGGCACGGCCCTCTCAGTGCTTTGGCTTCCCTTGTATTTTAGCTTTGACATATTCTTTGTAACTTAGATACATTGTCCGCTCGGGCGTCGAGCCACTCGCGCTTTGACGTCACCAGTACTGTACTTAACCCGCCTGTAGCTACAATCTGATTCCCCCCAGTTCCGCATTTCACGTCCGAGTCGTTGGTTTAAGAAGTCACAAGTTTTCAGTCGTATCTACAGTGTCCACTATCTAAGTTCCGAATCTCTCTCGTCTTCCATCTCTCACTTCTTGCCCTCTTGAACACCCGAACCCGCACCTTCCCCTACAACTGCAAGACAAGCTGAGACTTATTAGAAATATTCACCATAAACTTCAAAGACTGGTTAGGATTCCTTCCTATAATATGCCCATAACAATACTCTAGAATAAGGCCATTAGTACAGACAGCAAACACCTTGATAAACTATTCTGTTCTACAGCCTCCATTTCAAGAATCACTCAAGCATTGGCACACAGTGATCAAAATCAAAATAACACTAATCGCAGATGTTCAAAATGCATTTCCAGTTGTAGTGGCCTCATAACCAAGGTGATTAAAACCATCAATACAGGATAAAGTCTTCTGACTCGAGAAACACGAGCTCTAAAGTGCAAATGGAACGACAAAAGAAATAAAAAGATTACCAGCTGATTATCAGTTGTTCAACCATCTCACACAGATCATGTTTTTATAAGCGAATGTATTAGATGAGGAAAAACCCCATGAACAATGCACTATGTAAACTATGAAGTTTTCAATTCCAGCCAGAGGGGAAGGCGGTTGGGAGAGACAACCCCGAGACGCTAGGCATCCCTTAGAGGTTGACGTTGCTGCAGCCAAGGTTCACGAGGCCGTTCTAAAAGGCTCCATAAGACGACGCCGCGAACAAGAAGACGGAAATGGCTTACGAAGGAGTTACCCTCACAGCACACAGCCTGTTGGTTAGCCTGGCAAGCGGCGGCACCACCGATGATGGTGACGGGGGAGCACTGGGCAGCAACCAAGCCGGTGACTTGAGCGGCAACGGAAGCCAAAACGTTGTTGTTGAAGCTAGAGAGGAAGGAGGAGGCCTACGATAAAATGAACAAACGGTCAAATCCAATCGCCAGAGAGTACGTTACCTGCTGGGTCTGCTGGCAGCACTGGATCTGGCCGTTGTTGCACTTGCTCTCTCCACCGCGGACGGCGAGAGGGTTGGCGACGGCGAGGGCAGCGAGGGAGGCAACAGCGAAGACACGTGCGAACATTGTGGCTGGTAGAGAGAGAGTAGCTGGAATTGAGCTGGTAAAGAGTGTGTGGTGTAACTGGTAGAAGCAGATAGAACTGATGGAGAGCAGAGAGACGAAGACTGCCCTCCTTTTATACCTTTCCTATGCGGCTGAAGTGCATGGCTTTGCGTAAACAGCAAATAATTTTTGGGCGAATATTTGTCGTACGTGACGGGGCCAAGGGTTTGCAAGCTAACCGACGGGGCCAGCGGAGTGACGGACAAAAGTGAGGCGCGTCGCGATTGGCTGGAACTGCGGAACGCGTCCGTTTGTATTGCGCACGTGACTTGGCATAACCAAAAAAGGATAGTAATTGATCGGTCTGGACCATGTGGGTACAGCGCAAATTTTCAATGCTGTTATCCGTCAGTCCTAACCTCGGAGTTTCTGAACCACTGGGGTAAAGTGGCATGTGTCCCCCCACGGGCCCACGCTGCGCAGTGCGAGGATGGAAATTTCCGAGTCAGAAACACGCCCTTCTCTGCTGCTATCACTGGGACGTAACGGACTCTGGTGGGCATCCACTTCTCCAATAGACCGCACGGCCAGATCAACGGATATGCAAGAATGCCAGTTCCAAAAATGGAAGTATAATTAGGTCAGAAGACACCCGTTTCGTTATTTTAACCCAAGGCATTGGCAGCTGCATGATCGCGACCCGAGTCTGTCAACTTTCTCCGGAAGGCGAAGGCTTCAACAAGTTCGGATCATTCCAGTCGTGGGTAAGTCCTACGTATTAAGTCCTGTAATCCTCCGCATGTTCTGCTCGTGCTGCTGAAGCCTCTGGTGTCTGCTACGAACCTAGACCGTGCACGTTGTGTACAAATTTCAGAAGCTGACCTTCACAGTATGTTCTGTGAAGAGATGAAAAAGGACAACTTATTACTATTTACCAAAAAACTACCGAGGAAACGCGTGACTGATCTGCAAAAGGCAGCCAGGCTCAGGAGTGCTTCCGGAAGCCGCCAAAGTCGGCCCTCATGGCACCAGTGGTGCCACATTTTTTGCTCGGCTACGTTTTGCAGATCTGGGCCAGGCGCCGCTGCCTCAGGCCATGATTGATCGGCGGCGGTATTCTCTCGCTACTAATACTTTACAGAAGGTGTTCCACAGCAATCTTGCGTTCAAAGAAAGTACGACTTCGAGTATTGCTAACGTTCAGACCGCCGTGCAAGTTATCCAATGTCTGTAGCACTGGCATCGTGGAATGATCTAGTCCGACGCTGTGGGTTTTATCTCTCGTGAACGATGCGGTATACCCACATGAGAGCACTCTAAAATACACCGTTGTTTCTGAAGGTTGGCAGACGGCGGCCCGCCTAATGTGTGCAGGTACGCGTACTTTGGCATCGGGTACCACTTACGAATCCAACAAAACAATTCCAAGCCGGGCCAGCCTGGACACCCCTCTCG
The DNA here is from genome assembly GCA_037178675.1 of Scleroderma bovista. Classification (NCBI taxonomy): domain Eukaryota; kingdom Fungi; phylum Basidiomycota; class Agaricomycetes; order Boletales; family Sclerodermataceae; genus Scleroderma; species Scleroderma bovista. Next base: position 39,959 of record JAYMGJ010000103.1, on the reverse strand, counting down.
CGTACTTACCAAAAAAATGCAAATTCGGGGATTTGAACAGAAATATTTGCAACTCCTCTACGCGGCAGGGCGGGCAGAAAGATATAAAGAGGGCCCAACGTCGACGTCACAGAGCTCAGCAGGTCAAACATCTTCGCCTTCCTTTTGCATCCTCAACCTAGACATCATGTTCTCTCGTGTCCTCGCTGTCCTGCCTTTGGCTGTTCTCGCTGTCGCCAACTCTCACCTCGATGCTCGCAACCAATGCAGCAACGGTACCGCTCAGTGCTGCCAGATGTTGACCGTGAGTTCTATTGTCAATTCCTATTGTTGAACATTTTGCTGATGGGCGGTATGGCAGACACAACAACTGGCACAGCAGGGCTACTCTCAGAACGTGATCGCTGCTGTTGCTGCGACCGTTCAGGCCGTCGGCGGTGTCCAATGCTCTCCCATCACCGTTATTGGAGCTGCATCTGGCTGCCAGGCCAACCAGCAGGCAGTGTGCTGCACTGGTGACAAATTCGTAAGTTTACCCGCTTTGCCTGTCGTTTGCAGGTGAACTAATGGATCGGTAGAACGGACTTGTGCAGCTCGGCTGCTCTAACATCAACGTTTAGATGATAATAGGAATGGGACGGAAGCTGGGCCCTGGGAGTTGAAGCTGGATATTCTTTAGTTCAGAAAAAGTATCGCTTTGGCTTTAACTATTGTCAGACTCTGCTCTCTTACATAGTGTCATGGAGGTTAATGTTGCATCTAATGATCATGGGTTTAGTCGTTAAATGATTCATCGTTTGTCATGGATAATCGTGTGATGGTTGTACTTCGTACGGAAATTTTGACGCTGTTCCCATGTGAGCCTTGGAATTGTATGTTGAAAAAGGCACAAGATTGGAAGGATTGCCGTTGTGCGTATTGTTAGGCTTGGAAGAATGGATTTCTGAACTAAACAAAAATGCTCGCATGTCATTGAGATCAGTCAATTCTTTTCTGTCACTGATATATGAAACTTCCAGTGCTGCCATACCAATTGTTGGAGAAGCTCGTGCATCTACGTTATGTAACAAGCCAACCCTAACACGATTTTAGTTTCACACAACCAGGATGGTGAACTTCAATGGCTGGTAGAGCACTCTACTAGGAGTTCTCGTGCCAATCATGTGGAGTAACTTGTTTCATCTTGATGAATTCTTTTCTTGATTGAATCAGCTGAACATACCAGGCGGAGGTGTCGGTCTCTTTTCATGGTTCCGAAGATGTCGATGAGGGATGATCACATTAATCTTTCGATCGAAGTCACTGATAAAGACTTGTTTTCTTCCTTGTCCAATCAGCAAGTTGATGACGCAGCTTATGACTAAACACCCTACGAGCGTTACTACCAACGGTTCGCATACTGGTAAAACTTGGATCGCCGAGTTTCGACGACGGACCCATTTGTCATCAAATAACATACTGCTACGTCATAATGGTGGATGTGCTATGGTATCATAAGCATCGATGCGCCCTGCTCGGTCAGCACTAGTAGTTGCGTGCTATATAACCACACTGGTACGATCCCCCCTCTCTTTTCAATCCGTTTCCCAGCTAACTACTGCCCACACCCTTGGAATCCAATTAAACAGCTGTATTCTTGTCCTCTCAGCCATGGCCACGACCAACAGGCGTATCTTTTTCATCGGTGGTACTGGTAAGCCCAACATTCCCATTTACCCCTATCATTATATCGGCCGTTTTAACTTCTGTCAAACTCTATTGTCCACTAACCTAGTAATGTGACAGGCTACATCGGGGGCAGCGTAGTCTCCCGTCTTATCGACCACCCCACACACAAGCACTCTGAGATAGCCGTCCTCGTCCGCCCCTCGAAGCAGAACAAAAGTTCTGTACTCGAATCGCTTGGTCTCAAACCTGTCATTGGGACAAACGATGATCTAGACATTCTGACAGAGCAATCATCTCAGTCGGATATCGTGTTTTCTTGTGTACGTCTCGTCTGACATATGGTAACGACAGTATGTTGATCACAAGTGATGCATCGCCCCCCGTCTTACACAGGCAGATGCAGATAATTTACGTGCTGTAGAGGCTATTTTAAAGGGGATGAAGCAGAGACACGAGAAGACGGGTACACGACCCATCCTTATTCATACGGTAAGTGGAGACTAGTTTCCTTGTTGCGTCTCTCACTCGTCATGGATCATGACAGTCAGGCACTGGTAAGCTTTACCTGCACCAATCCCCATCATCAACAAGGTTCTAAAAATGCGTGGTAAGGTGTTTTAACGGACGACGCAAAGGGATTGCACTCCACAGATGTCATTTACGACGATTTGAAGCCAGAACAGATCGAATCGCTCCCGCCCACGCAGATGCATCGTAATGTCGACCTGGCTATCCAAGGAGCGGACAGCGAGGGTATGTATAATAATCGTTTTCCACCAGCACTCCATGACACTCAGCGCATGGGCTCGTCATAGGCTACATCAGGAGCTATATTATCCTCCCGTCAACGATCTACTCGCTGGCTAAGACTAAGCTGGTCGAACTTGGGGTGCAAAACCCGCGGTCAGTACAGATGCCAATGCTGATCCGTGCAGGCGTTCGGATGGGCCAAGCTATCGTGGTCGGAAAGGGCGAGAACCGATGGCCCGACGTGCACATCAACGACAGTTAGTCTTTTGCATGCTCCTCTTGTGTCATAGCTCTGATATGCATACTGCCGTGTAGTTGCGGACCTATTCATCGTGGTGTATGAAAATGCGCTCTCGGGGATGGCAGCCCACGGTCGTGAAGGCTATTACTTTGGCGAAAATGGCGAGTACAAGCTGTATGACGCGGCCAAGGAGGTCGCGAAGGTACTGCACGAACTTGGAAAGAGCGAGACTGCCGAGCCGAAGCCACTCACAGAAGAGGACTACAAGCAGCCCGAGAATGAGGGGGTGAGTTCCACTTGTTCATGTTCCCCGGGTGAAGTTATATGTATTTGCTGTTAGCTCTTGTACCTTGGAACGAACTCGCGTTGCCGTGCGCGAAGGGGTAGGTTATTGGGATGGAGTCCGAAGCACACGACGGAAGATTTATTGAAGAGTATCAGGCCCGAAGTCGAGTATTTGATTAAGCATGAAGGACTTTGATTGCAATTCTCTAATGAGGTTAGCCGTATGTTTTCGAAGAATGAACATGTACTGTATATTTCTCGTGTAGTCTAGTTGAGGGGCGAGAAACAAATCTGTAGTGATGTTTTTTTACAGCTCTATCATCCGGGGACACAAATGAAACTGGCTATGTTTTTTCACTAATCATACATGGGCCCAGATCAGTAATTCATACATTTCTGACCTGTTCCGCATTGCACTTGACAGTTGCATTTCCACACTCCTTATCCACGAAATACTCACATGGTCACAAGCACGGGAGATTATTAACTATGGGTAACAGAAAATGAGTGCAAGATAAACCACTATGGCATTAAGAGAGCAGAGTCTGACAATAGTTAAAGCCAAAGCGATACTTTTTCTGAACTAAAGAATATCCAGCTTTAACTCCCAGGGCCCAGCTTCCGTCCCATTCCTATTATCATCTAAACGTTGATGTTAGAGCAGCCGAGCTGCACAAGTCCGTTCTACCGATCCATTAGTTCACCTGCAAACGACAGGCAAAGCGGGTAAACTTACGAATTTGTCACCAGTGCAGCACACTGCCTGCTGGTTGGCCTGGCAGCCAGATGCAGCTCCAATAACGGTGATAGGAGAGCATTGGACACCACCGACGGCCTGAACGGTCGCAGCAACAGCAGCGATCACGTTCTGAGAGTAACCCTTCTGCGCCAGTTGTTGTGTCTGCCATTCCACCGATCAGCAAAACGTTCAACAAAGCGATGGACTGTCGGACTCACGGTCAACATCTGACAGCACTGAGCAGTGCCGTTGCTGCACTGGTCACGAGCATTGAGGTGAGAGTTGGCGACAGCGAGCACAGCCAAAGGCAGGATGGCGAGGACACGAGAGAACATGATGAGTCTAGGTTGAGGATGGAAAGGACGGGGAGGATGTTTGACCTGCTGAGGTCTGTGTTGGAGGTCGGGGCCTCTTTATACCTTTCTACCTGCCCTCTCGCGTAGGGGAGTTGCAAATATTTTTTGCGACTTACGTCTCCCAATTTTCATTTGTTCGTAAGTAAATATACAAGCGAGTGGCGCCGCCGGTGTCACTGTCGGATCTCCGTGCAAAGCTTAGCGGAAGACAGAAGTCTAGGCGCTGGCTTACGTTAACTTCCTTCCCGATGCCTTGACCCATGAAAATTATCATGGAAGTTTCGGGTCGTACATGACCGCCATTTCATGGGTAAATGCATGTCCAAGACAGAAGTCACTGCGACGCAACGAATATTGAGGCCTATCGGTATTGCTGGTATATACTACCTCGCCGCTCGGTCAACTAGAGTTCCCCACATGAAACCATATTGGGGCCTTCCAATAATATTGGGACTGACCTGTGACATCTTAAGTAGTGCCTTTGGTTGACTGTCGCCGCGTGATCCGACAGGAAGCTTCAAGATCTCCGAGGGCTTTGCTCGAAGTGCATTCTTCCTTATAAAGGCCGACTTTATTCCCACTCTAATGAAATTTCTTGTTGAACCTGTCAGCCTACATAAGTAATGGTAATGCCCACGTCGACGGTCGACGACTCCATTCTCAGCTCACAACCCCACTTACGGTGTGCGTATCAGAAATGCTCCGAATACGTGGTAAGTACAAGCAGCACTTCGTTCATGACTTATAGAGGAGAACTTGAGGTTTACGAAGGTCTGTCAACGGTGTCAGAAGGATGCTGGTGTCACTTACGCTCCTGACCGCGAGACAATTGGGATCCCTTGCTGCCGACTTCCGTCTCAAGACCACTAGAAACTCCTTCAGAACATGTGAACATCAAGCTCAAATTTCACCTTACTCCAGCAACGACTGGATAAAGTCAAGAATATTGAAATCCCGGCATGCTGCTTCAATCTCCTCTTGTGTCACTTCGGATATTGGCTTAGTTGCATCAAGCAGAACGAAGCGGATGGTGCCGGAGTAAAGAGTCTGAAATGTGAAAATCAGTAACACCCTACACACGATCACTTGCTATGACACACGAGTTCTTGAGAAACGAGCGCGATTTACTTCCTGTACTCTTGGACGTCGTATACGTTGATAGGCTGGCCATCGAGTAAAACTTGGTCGACAACGGGGTCGTAAAAACGCTCGATCAGCTGAATGCTATAAAACCACTATCAGGTTGAGTCCTGGTAGTCTAAATGGACTCACACATCAATGTTGACATTGATTGGATGATGCTGTTTGCAAAGTCAGTGCCGGGAAAATGGCGGATCGAAGATGATGCGTACATTCCGAGGTAATTCCAGCCAGGCCACTAACCCCTCTGCGGGCCGCCGTTCACTTTTGCTGTGAGAACACCCGTCTAAAATGCCATTAACAAAGGAGATTATGGCTTTACTACATTATTTTCCTCTCCATCGAAGAACTTAGAATTGTACTACATAATCCAACTTGAGCGCATCTTATGGGCGAGAACAAAAACGAACTCACTACTGTCTTGCTTCAGAATCGTGTGGAAGCTAAAGATACGACGTTTCGTTGTCAACCCTGCAGCAGAGAGGTTGGAAAAGTGGTCTCGAATCTTAACAGAAAAAGAAGTAACGATAGAAATGATGAAGATCCCAGTAATAGCTAGATTAGAGAGGAACCTACCACTCACTGACTGGGTTCAATAAACAATGGCCGAGTACTGTTACCTACTGCACCGATCACGTGCATGTAGTACCATGGGCGGGCAAGACCACCTATACGCATGAAGAGATAAAGCAGGCTATAACCCCCTTCGCCAACTTCATTCTTATTCCTTTCGCCACTCTTCGAGTTGCGGGCCAAGTCCGACGTGACAGAATGGCCAGTATCTCGGCGACTAAGAGTTATCTCATCTCCACCAGCCTTCTTCAAAGCTTCACATGGGTACCGTTGACAACTGCTGCGTCGGCATTCCGGGCCTGTGTTTTCACAGAGCTTCTGAGCGTGGACAAAGCGTGCGTACGGGGCACCGTTAGCAAGTAGCTCTTGGTGTGCTCCTTGTTCTAAAACAACACCCCACTCCCATCACGAAGATCTGGTCCACGTCTTTGATTGTAGAAAGTCGATGAGCAATGGAGATCGTCGTGCGTGCAGCAGTCGCCTTATCAAGAGCATCCTGTACGATACCCGATCGAGGGCACTGGTCGCCTCGTCCAGAAGTAAGATATGAAGATTAGATGGGCGATGGCAATGTGTTGTTTCTGTCCTCCAGACGGAAGGAATCTGCGTTCACTGACCCTGGTATCATACCCTTAAGGTAGCTTGGTGACGAAATCATCTGCGTTGGACTTAATACACGCACCTTTTATGAGCTTAAACTTCTAACTTCTCTTCGTCAGATGCGCATTCGTAAGGAGAGCGAATGAGACCATGAGCAAACGTTTTCCTGGTTCCTGGGATACGAGGCCAATCTGGGAACGAAGCTGCTTTAGAAAGGAACGTCATTATCGAGCTTGACGGAACCACTAAGAGGATGGTAGAAACGCTCGACGACGGAGAGGATGGTCGACTTCCCGGACCCAGAAGCTTAGCACCCAGAAACACTGGGTTCTTCCGGCCTCGAGATGAAACCAATCAGGAAGCTAGGGCATGTTTTGGGCTTGTGACATGTCAAGACACGGCGCAGATAGTCGTTCAATGATGTGTTCCTCTCTGGCTTTAGTCTCACTCTCGTCGACTCCCCTCGGTATCCATCACTCCCTCGCCTTGCCCGTGACGGATGGTAAAAATCTCCAAAGGGAATACGAGTGGAGTGGATGCCAGAGCCGTTGTTGCCTGGAGCTACGTCATTGTCACTCCATCTCGTCATCTTCATTTCATCCAGCTGCTTCTCGCATTCAACGTCAAGGTTTTCGAGGAACGGCCTCCGAATTAGCAAAATTGTCGAATTACGCACACGCTTGTTGTTGAATAAGGCGGGTTTTATGACAAAGCTTAACCAAACGGGGACTATGTTTTTACTCGGCTACTACGTATTGTAGATAGAGTGTTGTGTGCCCTGTTATCATTCGGGGCCTTATTCGGACCATTTCGGTTCATCACTTTGAGAAGAACAAGGTACGGTCACGTTTACGTCAATTGGACTCCGGAAACCCCTTATCTATTTTCTTTGATATTCACACCCGACGCTTAACAAACAGTATAAGAAATCCACATTCCACGCCCTCTCTTCCTCTCGCTGCACCCAACTCACGCCTCCCTTTTCCTTGGCTACCACCTCCCCTTTTCGCTGTCGAAGTCCACTTCCACATCCACTCATATTCACTGTCCACCACCCCTTCTCTCTGCCCTCGACTCACGCCTCCGTTTTCGCTGGTGAAATTCACATTTTACACCCACTGATGTTTGCTGACCCCCTCCCCTTCTCGCTGCGCCCGACTCATGCCTCCTCGCTGGTGAAGTTCACATTCTACACCCGTTCGCTGCCCGCCACCCCTTCTCGCTGCGCCCGACTCACGCCTCCCATTTCGCTGGTGAAGTTCACATTCTACACCGGCTCATGTTCGCTGTCCACCACCCCTTCTCGCTGTGCCCGACTCACCACCCTTTTTGCTGGTGACTAGTCCCTTCTACACCCGCTGATGTTTGCTGACCGCTTCCCCTTCTCGCTGTGCCCGACTCATGCTTCCCTTTTCGCTGGCTATTCACCACCTCCCCTTCTCGTTGTATCCCCCGTGGTGGCCAGCCCATTGTCTTTAGCCCACTGTATCGCGACGCGACAATGCCTTTTATTTTATATAAAACTGTTCTTAGTAATGTATCATCTGGCATATAACATACAATTGGCAAAGTAAACATGATATAGCGAGACAACTACGCTCTATTTATCTTGGTATGCCATCGACAGTATCGCTCATATGCAGTTTCTTTCGCAGCCATGACAAGCCTTCGTCGAAGTGTGCCTGCATTCAGAAGATGATTGGGAGGCAACCACTCCTCCAGATCAGGTTCCACAATGCCAGCTGGAAGCTCAGCGATGACGGCCTCCTTAATGAGTGCAAGGCCGCGCCGAAATATTCTGTTTACATCGCTAAGGTCGACGTCTGGATAAAGCGTCTGGATGAACAGTTATCAGTATACTAGTATATAATGAAGAAGACAGACATACCCCGGCACCATAATAATTACCGTCCGAATGGTCCAAATTAATGTCTGAATCACCAGGCCGACGAATCCAAACATGAATCTGGACTGACGACACCGCGAACCACTTGTGACCATCTACGACCACTCGCGCAAACTCTGCATCACCCACGCTGCTGTTCCATTCGCTCTCCGTCATCAGCCTCGATGCTCGTAGCCGTTTTGCAGACCTTCTGCGCGGGCTGCGGTAACGGCCGATTTGTTTGAATACAATCTTGCACGCGAGCAATAAATCAGGTTCATTGCGAACGTAGTTACGAAGCTTGTTCATCACATCGTCATCGGTTTGTGAAAAAGCAGCTTCCATGATCAAAATTCTTCGAGCTGTGGCATTAAGCTCACTCCATATCTTGATGAGTCCGTCAGGAACCCCAATTATCGAGTCTTTTTTGACGAGAGCGGCGCCTCTAATGTCAAAATACACTTGATCTGAGACAGGGATGCTTTCCAGAACGGAACCGAGCCGGATCATGACCGCAGATAGGATGGACTCGTGAGCGGGCGAGGGTGCGGAGGCCATGAGACATTCGGTGTATGGGAAAAAGGTCAGCCTAAGGATTTATACGACCATTTAACCACACGGCTGCAATGCAATAGTAATATGTAACGCACCTATGCCTCATTTTCCGGCATTCAGCGTCCTCTAAGCGACCCATGATGTAGATATAGTCGTTGTAAGTTACGCCTTCGCACTGCTCTCAAAAATATTAAACTGTTGCATCTCTACGATAATAGTGGCTTACCACCAAGTAGTCTTGTTCCGTTCGAGCGAGCACCTGGAGGATTCTCATGCATTTTACTTGACAAGGAATTAGTTGTCAAAGAATTTAGCTATTCTTCTCATTAACTTACCACGATTTGCAGAACCGCCTGAATGGAGAGGTTGAGAAGGGGTGTTGTACTGCGTGACCTCGCTACCATGTCTGACTGTGGGTGAAATCGAACAAGCCCGCCTAATCTTGGCGAAGGAATGCTCCTTCTGCGTAGTGGGTCGAAAATAAGGCAGTCTAATGGAAGACTTCTGGTACTTTTTCACCATCCTGCGCTGGCAGAGATTGACGTCGTGGAACACAAAGTAGGATGATTATCTCAGCAATACGCTGACTCTTGGCTGACTTCCCTTACAATTTAAATGACACTGTTTGCGCCACTCACGCCATTCTCACTGGTCACGAAATAAATTCATGCGACGTTGTATTAGCGCAAATAGTAGTAGTATTGATACCAACAGCTTCCCACTAATCCAAGACCCTCGTTTGTCACTCTCCAAAAACTCCTTCAAGAGAACTGTAGGTGGATAGCCGGGGGGGAGGAGATAAATCCGTTGTTTTGTTGGTTATTAGTGTAGTTGAAGGGTAGTAATCAAATATCCGTGCCCCAGGAGTTAATGCCCACATCAGCGTGCTGAACCGGCTGATCTGCGCTTCGGAAGGTGGGATGTGCAGCGGTTCTGACGATGCGAGAGTTAAGGGAGGTTGTGCGTGTTGCACATTACGGAGGCCCTGCGTCTTCGCAACAATGTGTTTCTGATGAACCCGCACTAATAACTCCTGTCATTAGTATACCTTTCAAGTGAGGAATGAATACATACCTTTACGAGAGATACTGCGTGCTGCCCGAAATGCTTCTGTGGCTTCGGCGTCGCGGGTGTTGATCCCGAAGACCCCTTTCATGTCAATACTAACCATTGCAGCCTGATCGTAGATCATCCCTTTCATAATACCGGCAAGAAGAGTCAAGTTAATTCCCTCGCGATAAATGTTTCGGTGGGCTTGTTCGTTTCCATTTGTAGTCGATGGAGACGCCTTCCAGATAGCCAGTGGAATTAATGATTTCGGTTGATATAATGCGGGTAACGCAAATTTTGTGCCCTCGATCTTGTCCGTCAACCAGGCTGAGGAAATCAATCATGGCAAGGAGATAAGAGTAAGCACCATACCTGTAGCCTTTGGTCCACCGGTCCGAATGAAGGTGAGTGTCGCTTCAATGTCGGGATGGCGTTCCGCGGAAGCCAAACTTCTCATCGCCTGCAGCACGTCCTTTGGAACAGTCCCATCGAGACTCTGAATGTTACGATAGAAATGTGTGATACAGAGGCGATAGAAGCAGCGCAGGTGATCATAGGGCGCCATAGAACTTATGAAACGATTAGTGTCATATACGCATAGTGTAGCCATCCCGCGGGATAGTTCAACACAATACATTCCCAGACCTTATTAGTGTCAGTGAGCGAGGCATCAAAAACAAAGTAGACACGGTGCGTACCTAAACCTTGACCCTTATGGCTGTCAGCGACGACAGACTCGATTCCATCTCCGTGAATGTGGCGAAAATGGACGTCGAGTCCAGTATCCGCTTTTGCGATGTCAAAAATTCGCCGAAAAAGAATGAGGTGTGCTTGTGCAGTCTGTGATGTTGTAAATGCACGGGCACCCACGATAGCTGGTAGACGCATGAGTGTCAGAAATACGATACAATCATAATGCTTACAACGTCGACAGTTAACATCCCATGACTCTATCTCGAATTCCTGCCATCCTTTGGCACGCTTGAAAGACGTGTCGATGGATAGTCGTTTCGCTTGCATAAGTTGTTGTGACATTCTCGTTGTCATGCAAATGATGAGTTTGAAGACCGACCCTCGACCGAGGGGGTGTGTTTCCACACAGCGGACATACTGTTGATTCGGTGGAAGCTTTGCATGGTGTTCAGCGAGAAGCACAGCGCCTCGTGATTCTGTCAGCATTTGCAATATTGAAATGAGTGAAGTGGTACATACCATCATATCCGGTTCCACGTGGATAATAGTCTTTGCGCATAGTATTGATTAACCGCCGCATGTGATCAAGATTCGCAAAGGATGGGTGCAAGTCGGGAAGTGTCACATTGCGGCCCATACGGACTGGATCCCAGGAAAGCGCTTGCTGAAGGCCCTCAACGAATGCAGTATCGAGAAAGATTCGGCGGGGTGTAGCGTCTGCAAGTTTCCACTTTAGCAAGGATAATAAATCAAAAAAAATACCCTTTAATGCTGGTGGCGTCTTGCCAGGTACTGGTGGGGGATGCGAGTGAGGATTCCGGCACAGGATTACGATGCGGGAACAAGCAGTGATATCGTGAGGGACGAAAATTTGAAAAGTGGCACTACAACCACTCGCCCACTTTCGCATCACACCCCGTTTAAGTTTCATATCTGCACCGCGATGCCAATGAGCTGTAAACGAGTGAGAATATGGCTGTAGCGTGAAAGCGGAAAATACTTACGACAAAGTTGTGATTGAGTCCAAGGGCTGGCAACATAGTCGCAAGGGCAACGGGGTCCATACCCTGCCAGCTTGGCGGTATTTTCACAACGATTAATAACATCCCAGTCGTCCTCCAAAAGGGCACGCAAATATTGCGTGTCATATTCTTGGAGACCGCCCAACTTCAAATGCCTAGCGCAGGAAGGTGAATGGAGTCGGCATCTTCCAGAGTCATTAGCCATTGAAGACAAAATATAATGAAGATGCTCACCGAATGAAAGGTTGATTGTACTTGTCAATCTCCATAAGAAGTTTGGCTTGACAACGCTTTGTACGTGGACGGCGACTGGAACGCGAGGCACCATCGTCGAAGACAATGTCAATATTGTCCATATATTGGTCACAGGTGAGACCGGCGTCGACTGAATCAGATGCGATATAATTGTCCTCCTCACGATTCGCATCTTCCAACGTAAAATGACAACCCGTCTCCTTGAGTGCACAGAAGAAACCGAGAGTCTTTAAAAACACCTCTTTCTCTGCTGTGCTCTCGGAGGTCAGTCGAGATGCGTAGCTGCGATCAGTCGCTGCGATCGTGGTACGGCTGACAAAGTGATGTGAAACGTCGTCGTGCGGCCGTGCTGAGCACAGTTTGAGTCCTTTGCCTAAAATCACATAAACACAAATGAGAATATAGTAGTAGATAACACTTACAATTGGTCTGAAAAACCTTACACAGAACTGGCCAGCCTTGTAAGTCCCTAAGCATGTGACATTCAACTCCATCACGTCCGCCGTGCCCATCACCAAGTGAATATTGAAAACTGGCCTTAGGATGAGTGGATTTGAAGCTGTCCGGATCCACATTGAAGACATGGGCAACGCATTCACCATCGTTCTCGCCAGTTTCGGGGTATTCAACGATAGCATTGACCGGATGTTCGATGATCTTGTGTGCTGACGTTTTGCGAGTGACACGGTTGCAGCCCTTCCGAAGTTCATCCGGAGTAAAATATCGAGCAGGAGGAGGATCGTAGCATGAATCAAGGAAGATGGAAGCATGTTGGGACTTGGACGAGAGAGAAACTGTGAGTCCGCTATCTGAGCCAGATTGAGCAGGAGACGGAGCTGAGGGAAGAAAGCGGTGAAAGTCCTGAGGTGACAGAGACATAGACTGGTGAGATATAAGGTGGTATGGAGGGACTGGCCATGATCGTCAGTGCGTTTAAGTATTCGTTGAGGTAGACGGTTCTTGGTTGTGACTGTGGCCCCTACTAATTTAGTACTTGTTTATTAGTAAGCTCATCAGCGTTGCCTTTCCACCACCAACTCGGTTCTCCCGCTTGCAACATACTCCTTGACGGTGTCGAGTTTCAATTCATCGTTTGTAATACATCTCATCGGGCAACTTCAGGCCAATCATATTTAAGCTGCACATCGTACCACCTTTTGTTTTGCTTTGGGAACGATGTCATTTTTCGGCATGGTTTGTCAATTGACCGATGATTTCTCGCTGTAAGGCTGACCCTTGTCGTTCTAGAATATCGGGCTGGTGAATTGTATGACACATTTTTGCGTTGGGGACCGCTGTGATACAGTTGTTCTAACATTTCTTGGCGTGGTATGCTCGTCCCCCAATGTTTTTGGCCAATAAGACTGACTTCCGTTGTTCTTGAGCATCCAATTGGTGCACAACCCTTGCACAGACCCTGTCACTCGATTCCTCGCAATTCAGTTCCGTTACCTCCCTGTCATCTGTTGTCCCTGTCCACCAATCGGATGTCATCGATTGCTTTCAATCGTCACCTAAGGCAGGGCACAACCCCATGGAAATCACACTTTGTCGAATCAAAACGCCGCTGTTCTTACGACTGTGAAAATGGCGTCAGAAATGGCGCAGCCAATCAATGGATTTTTTTATTTTTCAAGATCGATCGTGGTAAGCATATAAAAACCCTCATCTCATTGAGGAGCTCATCGTTGAAATCTTTCAGCACATTTTACTCGTATTCACCCCCTTTCAACGAAAACACATCTAGTCGTCATGCCCATTGATACGGTCTTCGAGCCTTGTATTCATGGCCAGAATGCCAGCACAGAATTAGTTATCTTTTCCCGTGAAGTCGGGCAACCCGTTGCGATTGCGTAGTAAGTCGCTTTCGTATTTACATTATGGTTGTCAACTAACTATACTTATTAAGTCCATTATCGAAGGACTCGCATCAGCGCATCCTTCCTGGAAGCATTCCTGGCTTCTTGCGCCGTCGCAACATCTATTGGGAATGTTTTTGTTCGCTCCTCACCAGCGCCTCCATGCCTGTTCGTTTCGTCCACGACATTGATACTGGCCGTTTTGTGGCCGTTTGTCATCATCGCATTAGCAAATGTGGCTTTTCTTGTAAGTAATTGCAGCTGCACTACTCCAATTCTACTCATGGCATGCAGTGGATTTAGAGGAACGCCGCCACACCGCAGTGGAGGAGTCGACTTACGAACACATACACACTTCTGGTAAGCATGTGACTTGTTGACACCATCTAATGATCGTCTAATTATGCCTCGTTCAGGATCGCTCCGTGACCGGCCCATTAACATGGCATTGTTGCTTGCTGTGTTTACGAACAGCAGGCTTGTAGCAGATGGAGGTCATGCAGAGGTAACCCCATACTTTGAGGGGTACCTTGGCCATCCAAAACCACGACTTAATACTACTCCTTCTCGCTGCCTTATCACTGCTAATGCTGCCATTGGTCCAGTTCGCAGGAAGATTTCATGCAATCGGTATTCCGGTAGGATCCTTATCATCAATACATTATTATTGTTCATTTACAATGGATGTTACAGCATTATTGACTCGGAAAGTACCTAAAATCACGGAGCAAAGAAGTATGAGGGCTATAGAACCTGTGCCACATGTACAGAATGGGGGGAGTGATGAGAGGGATGTTGTGTCTAATCAGGAGCAACATATCCTGCAGCGCCTGTCAATGGGACAAGGTATCACGCCATACGAGGAAGTTGGGTTGATCGAGAAATGCAGTAACTGCAACAAACTTTTCGTAGGGAGTGGATTAAGAGCACACATTAGGGTGTGCTGTGAATGATGGGACATTATATACCAGAACACATTGTTTGTCCTTATTTTTTATTTTGCCATAATATATGCAGTGACTGAGGTCCTGCTAACGTACACATTTTTCTCCGTGCACGGGCTTTAATGTGGTGGATGTGTGGGAACCGAATAATTTCGGAATGCTAACAGGGCACTACAGACTCTTGTAGATAGAGTCTGGCTCAGTTGGGAGACTAGGACTGCGGGATCAAGTCAGGGGCCATCATGCAGGAACGTTGATATCAGATGCTACTTTCTGGAATTGTACCTATTAGTGCACTGCCAAACGGACTGGCAATTGTAGGGTCGTCCAAAAAGGTTAGGTTTTCAAACTCAGTTCGATCTACTTCAGGCTAGTTTCCTCGAGGCGCAATCACCCCAACTTGTGAGTATAAATACAATTACCATGCTCAGCGTCTGAGAGGCGGCTGCCGCATCTACTCACTGAGTATGATCTTGGAACTAGCAACCCCGCTACTGTTAGCGGTCGTTGTTCTATCATCATATGCAATTATCGATAAGAGGAAACCCTCCTCCTTCCCTCCTCAGGTCTCGAGTATTTTCCCATGGATCGGGTCGCTCGTTGGCTTTACCCTCAGACCACACCGATTCTTGTTAGATTGCATGTAAGTATCGTGGCGGCATGTGCTAATCGTATATAACCTACAGCCATAGATCGCAGTACGGACCAGTGTTCAAGCTTGTGCTGGGTGGTCATCGTATGATCGTGGTGGCGTCCAAGGAAGCCGTCCAAAGCTTTCTTGTTGCTGAACACAGTGCCCTTTCGACCCGCTCCCAGAACTATGGAATCCTTAGTATGATTGGATGTGATTCTGCGCATACTCAGAAATTAGTTGCCTTTACCACTCAAGAGCTCTTTCCCATACTTGATAAGCGTCTTGCGAAGCGAACCTTGGGCAATCTCACACCGGGATTCGCTGACGTGCTCTTCAACAGACTCAAGCGATTCGCTAATTACGAGGGGTCACTCAGGCGGTCTCTTACGGAGCCGTTGTACGCCGCATCGAATGCCATTCTGCTAGGAAGCAGATTCTCCCCAGACACATACGACGACTACATGGTTTTCGATCACAGTCTCCCAGACCGGCTTTCCATGCGTCATTTCTGGCCATTCCCATCCATGAGAGCCAAAAGACGGCTTCTGGAGCATCTTTCCAAGTATATCGAGGATACAGGTACCGACAATGATGATTCCCTCGGCGCCAATCTTTTCAAGGCCTTTCAGAAACATAATCTTACCAGCGAGGAGGGAGCACCCTTAATACTTGTACTCGAGCTAGCGGCTCACACGAACCTGTTTAACGTCGTTTTCTGGCTCTTCACATGGTTACTGGCCGACCCCTCTACTCTTTCCGCTGTACGCGATGAAATCGACAAGACGGTACGGGAGGAGTTTGGAAGCATTCAGGGGTTTCTCGTCAATGCTAGTCCGGAAAACATGCAGTCTTCGTCCTTCGAACTCCTCCATTCCGCGGTACTGGAAGCGCTCCGTCTGTCCGCTCTGTTGGTCGGCGTGCGGGATGCTGAACGTGATATGGATCTGAAGGACGGAGAGAGGGTGATCCCGATTCGGAAGGGCGACCTTGTGCTCGCCACGGCATGGGCGGCTCATCGTGACGAGGGATTGTACCCCGATGGTCAGAGGTTCATTGCTGATCGGTTCATGCAGAACAAGGACAAGGACGAGATGGTGCAATACCTCACCAAACCATACTTTCCCTTTGGTGGAATAAAATATCCTGTGAGTTAATCGGTTCATGGCATAACGTGTCACGGTCGTATTAAGACGTCTCAATCTTTCGCAGTGCAAAGGCAGGTTGTTGGCTGTTTACGAAATCAAAGTATTGGCCGTCATATATCTTTCCCTTTTCGATGTGACACCTGTACCACAAGGGCACGGGTCATCGAAGTGGAAAATACCACAGCCAAGTGCACAGAGTGTAGGCCTTACTACCTTTACGACGGAAGATGTCACTGTGAAATTGTGTCCTCGCTTCGACTTTTAGTGTCTGACAATATCAGCTGGACAAGGCAACCAGTTTCTCTCTCCCTTTTGTACAATAATTCCTTCACTGCACGCACCGTTCCGATGATGCTGTTGTACACATTACACAAAATTATATCACTTCATTCCATGTATTTAGGCTTCAGTCATGTAGTTTGGGCTATCTACCACCCGGAACGGACCACTTGCTGCTGATATCGATACTTCGTCATGTTTAAAACATGGGAGGGGATAAGGGGGTAGCACCTCGTTCACAAGGTCATGCGACTGAAAAATTGATTCGGCATCCGCGAATGTTTAAATAAGCGCCCAAGGTCCGTGTGGACTCAGCGGTTCCACTGGCGAATAGCTTCTCTATGATATTGACTTCAGAGTTGTCCCCGTGAAAATGTCACAACAGCTGCGAGTGGTGAGTATTGCTAGGTAGCAAAACTGATGACCATAAAGTCTGACCATCTCCATCTCCAGCTGATGCCTTTAACGTTGTCCTGTTTTTTGTTCCATCTTCACGAGACGGTGGTCTTCGTCGCGTACATATTCACTAGGATGTTGTGTGAACAATTTATCGTCCATATATCCAAGGCGGATGGTGCTTTTCCCGTGGTTTCGCCACTACTAGTAGTCCTATTGGTCCCAAAAAGAGGTGCCTGAGGTAGAAAAACCCACACGCGACCTAAGGCCTGAGGCGTCGGTGATGGGCAGGAGCGCTGAGTGCACACATGGGATGTTGGTCCTACTCGAAGGCGCGCCACACGAACCGCGAGACGAACCGCAGGACTCATTGCGGGCGACACAATGGAGAAGGCTGCCAATTGAGGGCGAGCCATGTAAGTGCGAGCAGGAGGCAGAAGAAAGCGTCGTGACGGCAGGGCGCACGAACAGGACGGTCGAGACGGGCGAGACACCAGAGATGATCGCGGACGTCGATGGAATGGCCCTCGCTGGGCGGAGAACTAGCTGAGAGGGCTTGTGGCATCGCTGACCAGGGCGACGAGACGCTCGGAGTGCGAAGACCTGCGACTCCAGAAATCAAGGCTACACTGCGAAAAAAAATGATTAGCACAGCGAACACGCGAACAAAGACGTACCTGGAACACACACAAAGTACCGCTCGAGGGGAAGCAGGCAGAAATCTCGAAAGAAAAGACAAACCGCCAGACTTACATACCAGACCTGCGAAAAGGCATCCATACGAGTCAGACGGACTCGGAGACCACGTGGACATGTTGAGCGTGCGCAAGGGCGCATACACCGTTGCACACGAGACGGAAATAGCTGAAAACGCGACGAAGAACGTCAGAACGCGTCAAATCGAACGAACGACGCAATACTCACTTGATACGCACGAAATCGAGACATCCAAGCCTATTTATCACTGGAGAAGGGTCGGCATCGACGATATCGACGTATACGTACCACTGCAAGACTCCGCCGCTGGGTACCTCAAGTCGAATATATACCTTTGGAGAGGTCGAGAGGGCAGATTCAGAGGCGTTTGGCGCAGACGAGCGGACCGCGGTGACCGTTGAGGGCGAGAGATCCGGCGATGGCAGTGTAGACCGAAACGAATGCGCACAACGAGCGGCGGCAGCGTTCACTCGGCGTGAATGGATGCATCCGCGGCTAGCTGCAGATAGTCAGTATCTGCTCCAGAGTGGAAGCATGAGGAACAACAACTTACCAGTGTCGTCTGAGCCACCAACCACGCGCAGACCGTCCGTATGGATCCATTAGGCGTCGATGGCGACGCGGAAGGCTCAAGACCGGGTGTATAAACGTTGGCAAAGCGCAAGAGGTCGAGAAGACTTACCTAGAACGCGCGTGCGCCATTAATGCAGTCACCTGAGAACGCTTCGAGACATGCCTATATGGCCGTTGGACCCAGGTGCCGACATGGAAAAATAAAATTCGAACGCCAGAAGTCAAAAGTGCTTACCTTGGACGTGCAATCGTGATGCGGTCGATCCGGAGGCGTCGAAACCAAGTCGGAATGCTGAATAATCATGACGCCGAGAACAGGGTGCAGAGGGAGCGATGGATGGAGACTACGGATTTGAAGTCCTGTGAAGTGTGCTGCGATGATCAACGCAGATATGGCGCGACGCGACTTACCGAATTGGGTAACGACGCTGGAGGCTCGCGGCGTGTCAACAAAGTAGCCTTCGCCACTGCCAAAGGCTCGCACTAAGTTCAAATTTATTATTCAAACGGACACTTTTATTTGGAAGAACATTCAGCTAAGTATGTCCAACCGTCTGATTTTTGCATCTGAAGAAGGTCAGAAAATATACTGATACCTCCTACTAGATCTCATGATGGAATCGATCGGACGCCTGCTCGATGTAGTGTTGCCGCAGAGGTGAGGTGAGGCGAACCGAAGTGGCAGTTCGGTGCCACTTCGAATCATCGAACTTGAACGAAGTGAGGTGGAACGAGGTCGGCAATGTTCTCAGCCAATCAGAGCGTGATTACTATACAGCAAAATTATGAGAGATTACTAGCTAATTATTAGGTGGGTCTGAAGAATTTTAGTGGAACAACTATCTTCCTCTAACTTAGAGTCGGGCTTTGGGGGACTAGGTCTGAAGCAGTGAGCACCAGCTGGTTGATCAAGCTCTGTGAATTTGTCTTCACCAATGAGTTCCTCGACTGCTCTCTGCATCAAAGCTCCTTCAATATAATAGTCTTCTTCTCGTGCAAGTAAATCGCCTGTAAAATCTAGCCTGTCCTTCCTGAGGGTGAATTTGTAATGCTTCTAATAGTTGTGGAGAAATCCTGTTGAATTTGATGAAGCATACAAGTTTCCTTGCTTGATGAGAATACCTGTTCACATGGTACAGCCTGAGCAGGAACCAACCATAAAGTACTGAGGGAGACGAGGTTTTGATCACTGGCAGGACAGAGGACGTCTGTGAATATGTACTTGTGTACATACACTCTACACTATTATTGGCATTCTAGTATGTAAGGAGGCACGAGTGTAGGGATAGAATATGGTCTTCACGGGAGGAGCCGGAGCGGGCGTCGTCTCTCTTTCTCGACGCCCGTCATCACCCCGGCTGCTCGTAAGTCCTGTGCTACTCAGCGCTCGTTTTTCAACACACCTCAAGCACCACAGTTGGAACATTATTTCCTCTTTCCTTTCCATCCAACTCTCTACTCTCTTTAGGATCGCACGAGATGGATGCGCCACTCGATCCCATACAGCTGGACTTCAACAGGCTGCTCCAAGTACTGCTACAAAACCCGGACTTTAACCCAGCCCAAGCAGCAGCAGCACTTCAACAGGAGTGGGAGCAACAACGAATGGAGAGAGCAGGACAGCAACCAGAGCAACAAAACCAAGGAGGTGAGAATGGGCACAGCCCACAAGAAGACCAACTATAGAAAGGTGGTGGTCTGCACAGGGAAGGTCTAGCCCTGAAAGAAGGGAGAAGGAGAAGCTGTAGGGTAACCTCAGTATGCTGGCAAGCTACTGAGGGACTATGGTAATAGACTCTACTGTATGTGCGATGAAAGCTTATGTAAGTAGGTAAACATACCATAACAGTCTGTTTATAATCCAACACTCCCCCATAAACAGAGTGGGGTAATGGAAAGAAAGGTATAGTAAAATAGTACTTAGCTATATCCAATGAAATGTTGTTCCCAATATATGTGTCTGATTTGAATAGAATTTGAGACTTGTGAATGCGAAGGTTTGTGTGGTGCGTGACTTCTGCGTCGTTGCCTGATTTGGTAAGTTGTGTCGTGCTCATATGCCTGCGCTGATTGCAGCGCGCGCGGGAGCTCATCCATGGTCTTCGTCGTCGCACCAAGGCTCCCCCGGCATCCTGGATTCGAAGGTGAGTTTACTAACTCTTCTTATTTGTTTTCCAGGTCTCCATGTCGGCCGCAACGCATTATCGCATCTAAGGTAGGCGTTTCCGCCGTTTCGCATTTGACTGATGTTTCTAGGTTTGGATTTGATCCTTCTGCGTCGACGCCTGGGTCTAACGACTCCATAGGCTCGATTGGAGGTGTTTCGAGGTGGCTGCGTTGCGTACGCACGCTCTAGGTGAGTTGTTTCACGTTCTTGGGCTTTTCTGATCTGATTGTCGTTTATTCGCTCGATCTTGAGCCTCCCGCGTCGCCTTCTCCGTCTAACGAGTCCATATGGACAGTTTGCAGATTGGATGGGTTGCCAGGACGACACTGGTAAGTTTTTGTCTTGCGTTCTTTGACTCTGGCGCTCGAGCTGCCTATCTATAGCCAGCTGCGCTGCTTCGACTCATTTCGAGTCAACGTCGCCACCGCTAGCCATGCCATCTTCATCGCCATCATCACCGTTGTCTCCGTATCCATCACTGTCACTGTCGCCAGCCCTTTCACCCTCGACGCTCGGCGCAATCGCCTCATCTCCGCTCTCAGGTCGTCCAAAGACGATCCGTCGACTTGCGGTATCAATCGGCGCATTCTGTGGTACGTAGACGTTGATTCCGTCAACGCTAACCTTTCTCCATCGAACGGTAGGCCTGGGCGTCGCGAGTTTGCGCCGGTTAGGTGAGTCTTGCATCCTCAACTCGTTTTGATGTGTTCTGATGTGTTCCGCTTCTTTTCCAGCCGTTTCTCTCCCATTTCCAATGCAGTGCACGTCCGTGCATGTGCTCAACCAATCCACATGGCTCCCGCAGCCGTTTGGCTCGTCTGGGCACCATCTCGCGGTCTCCATGGGTGAGTTCTTTGTTTTTGACTCATTTTGAGGTTTTCTGACGATTTGTGGTGCGTCCATAGTCGTTTCCGTGCCGTTTCCAATGCTGTGCACATCCGTGCGTACGCTCAACGCATCCACGTGGCTGGTGCAGCCATTTGGCTCGTCTACAGCCCATCTTGTGGCCTCAATAGGTAAGTCTGGTGGTTTTGGTCGCTTTTGGGGTTTACTGATGGTTTCCGTCACGTTTGCAGTGACATACGTGTCCGTTTTGACGCATGGGACCTCTCTGTGCCCAGTCGATGCATCTGCGTGGCTTGGAACACCATCCGTCGTGTTTATGACACGTTTCGTGCCTCTTATGCTGTGCGCCTAAATGAGGGAAGAGGTCAGAACAACCAACAACCAACACCAAATGACAGCAATATGCGAGTGGTGGTCTTCCTTTGCGTTTCTGGTATTCAATCTCCTCAGGGGGATGTGCTGCACACCTTCAGGCAGGATGCAGGAGGGAAGGGAAGGGCTTCTGATGGGGATGGAATGCGACTTGGGATGGTATTGACTCCTCTTCAGCCTACCACAGTGGTTAGGAAGAGTCCTGGGATTGAAGAGCGATGATAGATTGATGATGGGGGGGTAATAGCAGTGATGGAGCAACAGGGAAGCAAGGGGACAGTTCCTGCTTCAAGAATGCGATGGACAGTGATGGGATGGAGTGGACAGAGAAGCTAGACTGTGCTTGAGCCTAGAGAAATGATCAGATACAAGATATATCTGATAAACAACAATATAGGAGCTTTAGGCCAGCACTGAGTGACCTACAAGTGCAAAGACAAAGATAGAGCTTATAGACAGAGAGGGAGAGTGAATGTGGTCGCTTTATTGAGGGGGAAGCAGACACTTCCTTGCAGCCTTTGGCTGCTGGTTTATATACAGGAGGGGCTGTGGCCCTGTAAGCACAAATGACTAAGTGCTTGGTAAGAAATTGGTAAGAAATTGGTAAGCGATTGATAAGCAGTGTAATCAGGCTGAGTCATCGATGGGGAGAGCCTGAACAAGCTGCTGAGCCAGGGGAAAGAGCAAAAACATAGGTAAAAAGGGGTGTATAACCAAGAATATGGAAAAATCATTGCATGGGGCCCAAAAGAGAGGGGGGGAAAGCAGGGGATGAGTAGATCGAAGCTAAATGAGCATATGCGATGACATAATGCATATGAATCATAGGGGCATGAGTCATGAATTGATAAGCAGCATGATAAGCATGATTTGAAGGATGATTGGTAAGTGATTGGTAAGGGGAGTAATGGGGATTAGTAATGCCAAGAGGGGATGAATAATGCGCAGCAGAGTGAGTCAGAGTGAGCCAGAGTGACTCTGTGTGACTCAGAAAGAAGGGAAGCACAACCTATGATTTATTGAACTTTAGATCTGGAGATGAGCTTCTGAAGCAGTGCCACTGATGGGAGTGGCTGGGGGATAATAAAAGAATTGATCCGACCAGAAGAGCAGTGTCAGGGGGCCTGGAATGACAAGTAGAGTCACAGCTGGTCACAGAGTGTCACAAATCCCTTGGATTGAGCTTCTGTAGAGCAAAAAACGCAAAATTTGGTGCTCCCAAAGTGCAGTCTTCCCTTGAGCAGTAAGGGGAAGGTTCTGTACTCTATTAGGGCTCCTAAGAAGGGTTCTAGAGCACTGTTTCATTCGTGTTTGTTGCGGGACAGCAGGGAAGAGAATCACAAGTAGCGGATTCGACATGTCCAGGGAAGTGAGATGAATGATAGAGGGAGATGGATGTGACAGGACTCTGGGATGAAAGGACCATATGCAGAGGACTCAGGAGACACAGAGACGACCAGGTATGAATTTTCAAGTCTAACGATAGACTTGAGATGACCAAAGTATGTGCATGACGCAGGACTGACGAGGAGAACGCGCTGACCGAGAACGAGAGGGACTGGGGGAGCAGGCTGGGAAGATATGTACCAGACAGTACACAGGAGCTCAGGGAGAGGCTGTCCCAAGAGCAGGACATAGTTGAGGTCTGCTGCAATAGCGGAGAAACGTTCCAGAGAAAATGCGGACTCCATAGTGAGTGATGAAGTGGGTGTCTGGATTGCGGGTGGAATATCTCCGTGGGAAATAAACAGATTTACGTCGGAACTTGACAGGCAGATAAACCACGGTCTAGGCTCCATGATGGTATAGTCACATGATTGATAGCTTCAAAAATGGCGGAGCTATTCAAAATATCAGAATGCCGGCACTGGGTGCCTAAATTGGACATTTGGGCACTAAAAATGATTATTCCTTTTCTCCTTCGTTTCTCTATTGTTTCTTCTGCTTCTTTGGTTGTTCTGGTATGGGAGTTGGACTGCAGTAGGTTGCATTCCTCTCTCATACTGAAATGATCATCAATCCTCGGATTCTTCTGCTTCTTGGCGGTTCTTGTGCGAGGGATGACTGCCAGACGATGGCATTCATCTCTTGCTCCAGGATAGTCATTCTTGTGCGATAGATGGCTATGACAAGCTTGTATTCATTCTTCGCATAAGGATAGTCTTGACTTTGCGTGATATGGATAGCGAGGGCTGTCTGTATCCCTCAAGTCAGGACAATCTTTCAACAGATCTTGGGTGTGCGTTCTTCGCATTAGTTTCATCAGCTAACTTTCTCCATGTCCACAGTACCAAACACGTTTGGTGTGTGACAGTGCCGTACATACAAGCCATGCCAGCGGGCATGGCAACAGAGTTTGCCAGGCTTGCGATGCCGCCCATGCGTTGAACTCCTTTTACAGTGAGTCCCCCTCCTATAGACTGGGTGGCCGAGTCCCAGCTCAACGCGTCAGGCGACTACAATCCGAGAACCACAGCTGACCTCGCCCGTCCAGGACCCAGCCTCGTGGCCAGAAGGCGCTGCACGCCCTTGCCCACATCCTGCATAGCATTCATAGCACATCATCATTGTCCATAGTAGTTCTTTCTATCTATCCCTTGCCTTCGGCATCACTCCTCTGAGCTCCTACGACCAGCAAAGACCACATTTGGTCACTTCGAAAGGAGTTCGACCCCACCAGTTCGCACCTTAGGCACCAGTTTAAGGATGTTCCCACGGTCTTTCAGATGGGGTTTCTTTGTAGGGCAAAACCCATCTAAGAGATACCCACCCTCGGCGCTACTCCCACTCAAATCCCGAAATAGACAGAGTGGTTCCCATCCCTTTCTGGTGAGCCTCCCATGAGCCTCCCAGCATTCTCCACTTAATCCCCACTCGATTTGTTTTTATTTCTGCACTTCCTGTAGGATTACATAATCACAAAAAGCCTTGCTACTCCCAAAACACGACTGCATTTGGTCAATACCAGAACTGCAATATTCCCACCCTCCTTGTGAGTCTCCTCTGCCTTCCTGTGCCCCATCCCTGGTCCCCATGTACTGTACATAGTATCAGATATGTTATATAAGTATATAGGTCCATAAATGAAGCCTCAAATGAATGTGCCAGAGGCTCTGGATGGTTGGAGGGGTAAAAGTAAAAAAGGCTTTGCATTTTTGATACATTGGACATATACACTTCTGAATTACATCCCCTTAAAGGGGCCATATGTACCTACAACATATACCAAGCACAT
Source organism: Scleroderma bovista (assembly GCA_037178675.1). Classification (NCBI taxonomy): domain Eukaryota; kingdom Fungi; phylum Basidiomycota; class Agaricomycetes; order Boletales; family Sclerodermataceae; genus Scleroderma; species Scleroderma bovista. Next base: position 15,001 of record JAYMGJ010000103.1, on the reverse strand, counting down.
TTGATGGGGTGGAGCCTCTGAAGTGCTGTGGCACATTCTCCTCCTCCTGGTATAACACCCTGGGAGGCTCTTACTGCGAGTGTTGGTACTTTTGGGATGGTTTGTAAGTGTATTAGTTTACTATTACCACTTGTCTATCACATAAACTTGGATACAGAGCGCTCTAAAGGTGAGCAGGAGGGCAAACACTACTTTTATGAAAATAGGGGCTTTATCAGTCCCCAGTGCAACCATCCATATTCTGACTATCTAGGAGGCTCTGTAATACTATATAGTAGTTGCCATATCATCACCAAGTTAATAGCTTGATGTGGAAGCACAGGAGAAGTGAAATGATATGATGGATGGCATGGGAAAATGTCCGAAAAAATGCAGAGACTTTGAAAACATATCAAAAAAGTGACATAACACACCACACACAGCATTTGGTGGTCTATGAATTGTGCTACTGACTCTCTAGTGTCATTACAGACTCTTTACATGTGTCACAGTATTTGTATAAACCATAATCTCTTCAGAAAGCGAAATTTTGGCACAAGAGAGCACCTTGTGCAATGGCTACATTTCAGTGCTGCAGGCTTGCACAATCTGTACACTAAGTTTGGAGTCCAGAGGTTCTGTCAGGCTAACTAATGCAATATCCTGTATGGTAAGATGCTATCATAGGTCAGATCCTCAGTACCACCACCAGTAGAGCACCAAATGCTGTGTGTGGTGTGTTATGTCACTTTTTTGATATGTTTTCAAAGTCTCCGCATTTTTTCGGACATTTTCCCACGCTGTCCATCATATCATTTCACTTCTCCTGTGCTTCCACATCAAGCTATTAACTTGGTGATGATATGGCAACTACTATATAGTATTACAGAGCCTCCTAGATAGTCAGAATATGGATGGTTGCACTGGGGACTGATAAAGCCCCTATTTTCATAAAAGTAGTGTTTGCCCTCCTGCTCACCTTTAGAGCGCTCTGTATCCAAGTTTATGTGATAGACAAGTGGTAATAGTAAACTAATACACTTACAAACCATCCCAAAAGTACCAACACTCGCAGTAAGAGCCTCCCAGGGTGTTATACCAGGAGGAGGAGAATGTGACACAGCACTTCAGAGGCTCCACCCCATCAAATGCGCTTGGTATATGTTGTAGGTACATATGGCCCCTTTAAGGGGATGTAATTCAGAAGTGTATATGTCCAATGTATCAAAAATGCAAAGCCTTTTTTACTTTTACCCCTAACTATTTCTCCAACCATCCAGAGCCTCTGACACACTCATTTGAGGCTCCATTTATGGACCTATATACTTATATAACATATCTGATACTATGTACAGTACATGGGGACCAGGGATGGGGCACAGGAAGGCAGAGGAGACTCACAAGGAGGGTGGGAATATTGCAGTTCTGGTATTGACCAAATGCGGTCGTGTTTTGGGAGTAGTAGCGCTTTTAGCGCTTATGTAATCTTACCTAGAGCGGTAAACAACTATTAATAAAAATCAAGAAGCCAAGGAGGCTCAGATGAGCTCGGCGGAGGGTCTAGAGTGGTCATAGAGGCTATGCCGGCGTGAAGTCGACGAAATGAACTCTATTCGGGACTAGCCGAATAGGAGCGGCAAATCCCGGTGCGGATGGTTGGTCTCTCAGATGGGTTTCTCACGACATAAAAACCCCGTCTGAGAGACCTCTATTGCCACCGAGAACTGGTGCCTAAGGTGCCAGTTCGTTTGACTTCGAATTTTCGAACTGCAGTCGAACTATTCAAATTTCGAACCGAAGCAAAGTCACCTCCGAAGTCACCTCACCTCGGCGGCAACACTAGCTCGATGGTGTGAGAGCCATGGCCAATGCTGTCCACACTTTTCCAACGGACTCTTTCGTACTTACAGTCTAACCTTTTGTGTTTCATTCATTGGGCACAGCTGTTGATATCAGAAGCTACGTACATACTTTCTGGAAACGAGGTCGATTGTATCGTGGTGCACTCCCAGCGATTGCGGGCCGCCGAGATCGGAGTCTTGACAATAGGCCATAGCATTCAACATCAACAGCACAAGCCACTGGGTCGGCCAAAAAGGTTAGGTTTTTAAACTCGCCTGTCAGCTAAGACCCATCGAAGTAGGCCTCATGGGCTCATGCTACTAACAATGGCCTGGTCGCAACACTCCTCCTAACTCGTTTAAGGCCACCTTGGCTCATTTGACGCTACCTGGTCAGATAGTCGCTCGGCAATCGCCGGACAAATCGTAAGTAAATGAACTTCCTGGCGCCAGTTCCCAAATATAAGTCGCCGTATGTACTTCAGCCTATTATCGATGGTCGCAATCTGCTAGCCCAAAAGGAAGGATCTGGGAGTATAAATTCTAGCATGTTGGTATGCTCAAAACTGAGACGCAGCTGCCATCTACTCACCGAGTATGACCTTGGACGTACTGCTAGCACCCGCGCTACTGTTAGCGCTAATCGTCCTAGTACATGCAATTATCGATAAGAGGAAACCCTCCTACCCCCCTCAGGTCCCCAGTATTTTCCCGTGGATCGGGTCTCTCGTTAGCTTTACCCTCAGACCAGGCGTATTCTTGACAAGTTGCATGTAAGTGTCGTGCCTACTACATGTGCTAGTCGTATATAACCTACAGCCATAGATCCCAGTACGGACCAGTGTTCAAGCTTCTGCTGGGTGGTCGTCGGGCCACCTTTGTGTCATCCAAGGAAGCCCTCCAAAGCTTTTTCGCTGTTGAACACGGTCTCCTTTCGCCCCGCACCCAAAGCCATACAATCCTTCGTATGATTGGATGTGATGCTTCGCGTACACAGAAATTATATGCCTTTGGTACTCAAGAGCTCTTTCCCATACTTGATAAGCGTCTTGCGAAGCGAACCCTGGGCGATCTCACACCGGGATTCGCTGACGTGCTCTTCAACAGACTCAAGCGGTTCGCTAATTACGAGGGGTCACTCAAGCGGTCCCTTACGGAGCCATTATACGTCGTGACCAATGCCATTCTGCTAGGAAGCAGATTCTCACCAGACACCTACAACGACTACATGCTTTTCAGTGGCAGTCTCCACCCGTTTTGCGCGCGTCCATTCTGGCCATTCCCATCCATCGGGGCCAGAAAACGGCTTCTAGGGTACATTTCCAAGTATATCGAGGATTTAGGTACCGACAAGGAGGATTCCCTGGGAACCAATCTTTTCGAGGCCTTTCAGAAACATAATCTTACTAACGAGGATGGAGCATCCTTAATACTTGTACTCACACTAACGATCCACATGAACTTGTTCAACGTCGTTTTCTGGCTCTTCGCATGGTTACTGGCCGACCCCTCTGCTCTTGCCGCTGTACGCGATGAAATCGACAAGACCGTACGGGAGGAGTTTGGAAGTATTCACGGGTTTATCGTCAATGCTAGTCCGGAGAACCTGCAGCCTTCGTCCTTCGCACTCCTCCATTCCGCGATATTGGAAGCGCTCCGTCTGTCCTCTCTGGTGATCGGCATTCGGGATGCTGAACGCAATATCGAGCTGAAGGACGGAGTGAGGGTAATCCCGATTCGGAAGGGTGAACTTGTGGTCGCCGTGTCATGGGCTGCTCATCGTGATGAGGGATTGTACACCGATGGTCACAGGTTTATTGCAGATCGATTCTTGCAGAACAGGGACGAGGACATAGTGCAAAATCTAAGCAAGTCGTTCTTTTCCTTCAACGGAGGAAAACATCCTGTGAGTTAATTGGTTCATGGCATAACATGTCACGAAGACGTCTCAATCTTTCGCAGTGCAAAGGCAGGTTGTTAGCTGTTTACGAAATAAAAGTATTGGCCATCATATATTTTTCCCTTTTCGATGTGACACCTGTGACACAAGGATACGGGTCATCAAAGTGGAAACAGCCACAGTCAAGTGCACAGAGCGCAGATCTTCCTAGTATCTTTACGACGGAAGATATTACTGTGAAATTGCGTCCTCGCTTCGACTTTTAGTGAATAATTGATTCTCTGACGATACCAGGCAGTTGGTTTTCTCTCTCTCCCTTTTGTACAATAGTTCCTTCGCTGCACACACCGTTCCGATGCTGTTGTACACATTACACATAACTATGCAACTTCATTCCACCTATTTAGGCCTCAGCCATGTATTCTGGGCTGTCGATCACCTGGATCGGTCCACTTACCGCTGATGTCGATACTTCGTTATGTTTAAAACATGGGAGGGGATAAGTAATCACTTTGTTCACAAGGTCAGTGCAACAAGAACATTGTTGTACTTTTATTCGTCATCCGCGAATATGGTTTAAATGAGCGCCCAAGGTCCGCGTGGACTCAGCACTGGCTATGGTCTAGTGTGAGATAGCTTTGCTACAATTAACATAAGAGTGGTCCCCATGAAAATGTCACAACAGCTGCGAGTGGTGAACATTGCGAAGTAGCAATACCAATGACCATATTGAGAGTCTGACCATCTCCAGAACCAACTGATGCCTTTAACATTTCCCAATATAGTCCTTCTTTTGGTCCATCTTCACGAGACGGTGGTCTCGTTGCGTAGATATTCACTAGGATGTTGCATGAACAATTTGTCGTCCAAGTCTTTAAGGCGGACCGCGGCTTCACCACTAGTAGTCTGTAAGACGTCTATTGGTACCGAAAAGAGGTGCCTGAGGTGGAAAAACCCACACGCGAGCCCTGAGGCGTTGGTGATGGGCAGGAGCGCTGAGTGCGCAGATGGGACGTTGGTCCTACTCGAAGGCGCGCCACACGAACCGCAAGACAAACTGCAGGACTTACTGCGAGCAACACCACGAGGCTGTGAATATGATCGAGGGCGAGCCATGTGAGTGCGAGCAGGAGGGAGAAGAAAGCGTCGTGACGGCAGGGCGCACGAACAGGACAGTCGAAACAGCCGAGCCACCAGAAATGATCGCGGACGTCGATGGAATGGCCCTCGCTGGGCGGAGAACCAGCTAAGAGGGCTTGTGGAATCGACAAGGGCGACGAGACGAAGTGCAAAGACCTGCGACTCCGGAAATCAAGGCTACACTGCGAAAAAAAGATCAGCGCAGCGAACACGCGAGCAAAGACGTACCTGGAACGCACACAAAGTACCGCGCAAGGGGAAGCAGGCAGAAATCGTCAGAACATCTCGAAAGAAAGACAAATCGCCAGACTTACCTACCAGACCTGCGAAAAGGCATCCATGCGAGTCGGACGGACTCCGAGCCCACGCGGCCACGTCGAGCGTGCGCACGGACGCATACACCGTTTCACACGAAAGGGAAATAGCTGAAAACGTGACGAAGAACGTCAGAACGCGTCAAATCGAACGAACGACACAATACTCACTTGATACGCACGAAATCGAGACACCTGTAATGAAGTCTCGCGTTCTGTCTACAAAATCTCGCCGTTTCACGTCTTCACACATATCACGTCCGTCTCGAACATCTCGCATACATCGCAACTCGTGTCTCGCCGCCGCCGTCATCACTGATGTCATACGTAGTATGTTTTTCTTTCTCCTTTTTCCTCCTCTCTTTTTCTTTCATCGTACCGTTTCACGTTATCACGTTAAAACCTCGTGCCTAATTTCCTGTGACTGTCCGTTTCTTTGCTCACCGTCTCCGACCGCCACAGTCAAACTATACCTTACTTAGATGAGCCTCAAGGCATTTTTGTACCTTTCCTTTTATCTTGTTCCTCGTCTTTCAGCTCACTCTCTGTTCTTTGTGCACATCTAGTATATAATATCTCTTGTACAGTCCTGGAGAAACAGAATAGAATTCCCCCTCAGATTTGTTCTCAAGTTTCTTCGTCCGATCGCGCTCGACTCGACTTCAAGATTTTCACCGCTTCGCTTACTTCATCGACTCCTGACTTGGTATGTTTCCCCTGAATAAGAACTTGCTGACGGTTGTTCTACGACAGAACTACGTCGACATTACACACCAAAGCCTGCTTATCGCTGAAGAAGGGCCAGCGTCGACAATATCGACGTATACGTACCACTGCCATACTCCGCCGCTGGGTACCGCAAGTCGAATATTTACCTTTGGAGAGGTCGAGAGCGCAGATTCAGAGGCGTTTGGCGCAGACGAGCGGATCGCGGTGACCGTTGAGGTCGAGAGAGCTGGCGATGGCAGTGGCGACCGAAACGAAGGCGACGCAACGAGCGGCGGCGGCGTTCACTCGGCGCGAGTGGATGTAGCGCGGCTAGCTGCAGATAGTCAGCATCTGCTCCAGAGTCGAAGAATGAGGAACAACAACTTACCAGTATCTTCTGCTTCTGGGCACCCCACCACGCGCAGAGCGTCCGTACGGATCCATTAGGCGTCGGCGACGGCGTGGAAGGTTCAAGATTGAGTGTATAAACGTTGGCAAAGCGCAAGAGGTCGAGAAGACTTGCCTAGAACGCGCGTACGCCACGCAGTCACCTGAGAACGCTTCGAGACATGCCTATATGGAAGAATAAAATTCGAGCGCCAGAAACGTTGGTCGAACGCCAGAAGTCAAAAGTGCTTACCTTGGACGTGCAATCGCGATACGGTCGATCCGGAGGCGTCGAAACCAAGTCTGAATGCTGAATAATCTTGACGCCGAGTACAGGATGCAGAGGGAGCGATGGATGGAGACTACGCATGAAGTCTGTGCGTGCTGCGATGATCAACGCAGGGCGCGACGCGACTTACCAAATCGGGTCACGACGCTGGATCGCGGCGTGTCAACAACGCTCAAGTGTATTATTCAAACGGACACTTTTATTTGGAAGAACATTCAGCTAAGTATGTCCAACCGTCTGCTGAAGAAGGTCAGAAAATATACTGATACCTCCTACTAGATTTCATGACACCCATGGAATCAATCGGACGCCTGCTCGATGGTGTGAGAGCCATGGCCAATGGCGTCCCTCACACTTTTCCAACGGACCCTTTCATACTTACAGTCCCTTTTTTATTTCATTCATTTGGCACAGCTGTTGATATCAGAAAGCTGTACATACTTCCTGGAAACGACGTCGATGGTATGATGGTGCACTGCCAAATGCCTGGCGATTGCGGGCCTCCATCGGAATCTTGGCAATGGCATAAGCCGCTGGGTCGCCCAAAAAGGTTAGGTCTTCAAACTCGCCTGTCAGCTGATGCTGATCGAGTTACTAGACCCATCGAAGTAGGCCTCTTGGGCTCATAGGAGTAGCCTCATACTACTGACGATGGCCTGGTCGCAACACTCCTCCTAACTCGTGTAAGACCACCTTGGCTCATTTGACGCTACACTGGTCAGATAGTTGTTCGGCAATCACCAGACAAATCGTAAGTAAATGAAATTTCTGGCTCAGATCGGACGGCGCGACGTAATCAAGTCATTCCCAAATGTAAGTCGACACAGCCTAGTTTCCTCGAGACGAGGGCGCAATCATGTGCTGCTAGCCCAAAAGGAAGGATCTGGGAGTATAAATCCCAACATGTTGGGATGCTCAAAACTGAGACGCAGCTGCCATCTACTTACTCAGTATGACCTTGGGCATACTACTAGCACCCGCACTACTGTTAGCGCTGATCGTCCTAGCACATGCAATTATCGATAAGAGGAAACCCTCCTACCCCCCTCAGGTCCCCAGTATTTTCCCGTGGATCGGGTCTCTCGTTAGCTTTGCCCTCAGACCAGGCGAATTCTTGACAAATTGCATGTAAGTGTCGTGGCTACTACATGTGCTAGTCGTATATAACCTACAGCCATAGATCACAGTACGGACCAGTGTTCAAGCTTCTGCTGGGTGGTCGTCGGGCCACCTTTGTGTCGTCCAAGGAAGCCGTCCAAAGCTTTCTTGCTGTTGAACACGGTCTCCTTACGCCCCGCACCCAAAGCTATGGAATGCTTCGTATGTGTGGATGTGATGCTTCGCGCACACAGAAATTATATGCCTTTGCCACTCAAGAGCTTTTTCCCTTACTTGATAAGCGTCTTGCGAAGCGAACCTTGGGCGATCTCACACCGGGATTCGCTGACGTGCTCTTCAACAAACTCAAGCGGTTCGCTAATTACGAGGGGTCACTCAAGCGGTCTCTTACGGAGCCATTGTACGCCGCGTCCGACGCCATTCTGCTAGGAAGCAAATTCCCCCCAGCCACCTACGATGACTACACGGTTTTCATTCGCAGTTTTCGCCCATTTTCCACGCGTCCATCCTGGCCATTCCCATCCATCAGGGCCAGAAACCGGCTTTTAGGACACATTTCCAAGTATATTGAGGATTTAGGTACCGACACGAAGGAGGATTCCCTGGGAACCAATCTTTTCGAGGCCTTTCAGAAACATAATTTTACCAGCGAGGAGGGAGCGCCCCTAATACTTGTGCTCAAGATAGCGGCTCACACGAACTTGTTTAACATCACTTTCTGGCTCTTCACATGGTTACTGGCCGACCCCTCTGCTCTTGCCGCTGTACGCGATGAAATCGACAAGACCGTACGAGAGGAGTTTGGAAGCATTCATGGGTTTCTCGTCAATGCTAGTCCGGAGAACCTGCAGCCTTCGTCCTTCGCACTCCTCCATTCCGCGATATTGGAAGCGCTCCGTCTGTCCTCTCTGGTGATCGGCATTCGGGATGCTGAACGCGATATTGAGCTGAAGGACGGAGATAGGGTGATCCCGATTCGGAAGGGCGAGCTTGTGGTCGCCATGTCATGGGCTGCTCACCGTGATGAGGGATTGTACACCGATGGTCACAGGTTTATTGCAGATCGATTCTTGCAGAACAGGGACGAGGACATAGTGCAAAATCTAAGCAAGTCGTTCTTTTCCTTTAACGGAGCAAAACATTTTGTGAGTTAATTGGTTCATTGCATGACGTGTCACGAAGACGTCTCAATATTTCCCAGTGCAAAGGCAGGTTGTTAGCTGTTTATGAAATGAAAGTATTGGCCATCATATATTTTTCCCTTTTCGATGTGACACCTGTACCACAAGGATACGGGCCACCGAAGTGGAAACAACCACAGTCAAGTGCACAGAGCGCAGGTCTTCCTGGTGTCTTTACGACGGAAGATATTACTGTGAAATTGCGTCCTCGCTTCGACTTTTAGTGTATCAATGATTCTCTGACCATACCAGTTGGACAAGGCAGCTGGTTTCTCTCTCTTTCCCTTTTGTACAATAGTTCCTTGACTGCACGCACCGTTCCGATGCTGTTGTACACATTACACAACTAGTTCCCGCGACTTCACCACTAGTAGTTGTCTGTAAGACATCATTGGTCCCGAAAAGAGGTGCCTGAGGTGGAAAAACCCACACGCGAACCCTGAGGCCTGAGGCTTGAGGTGTCGGTAATGGGCAGGAGCGCTGAGTGCGCGGATGGGACGTCGAAGGCGCAGCGCAAGAATCGCAGGACTCACTGCGAGCGACACCACGGAGGCTGCCAATTGAGGGCGAGCCATGTGAGTGCGAGCATGAGGCAAAAGAAAATGTCGTGACGGCAGGGCGCACGAACATGACAGTCGAGGACGGCCGAGGCATCAGAGATGATCGCGGACGTCGATGGAATGGTCCTGCTGGGCGGAGAACCAGCTGAGAGGGTTTGTGGAGTCGTGTCTGCGACGGTGTACAGCATGGGGGTTTGTGGCTGAGCCGGCACCACACGGATAGAGATAGGCGGGCATGTACAGGGAACCTACGATAGTAAACGAGACGAAATGAAGTTACACTCACCTGAAAATGAAAGGAATGAAAGACTAGTCTGGAACGGCATTCCCCAGGAGCATTGTCTATAGGTGCTCGAGAGGAAAGCAGGAGGGTTGGGAGAGCTGCAGCGCTCTCGAAGGTAGGCGAGGGGAAATAAGCACACTTACATATGGTACTAATGATGATTCGCCCGTCTATTCTTAGCACAGATTGGGAAATGCCGGCCCGGATACATAGTGGGTTAGAGAGAGAGAGAGTTCCACATTTATATACCGCTACAAACAAAGATGTACTAAGACGTGGTTCCAGAAGGACATAGAAAGTGTTAAGAAATGTGATAGTGGGTTCAAGAGGGAGAGAGAGAGAATTCTAAATTACTATTCGTGAGAAAGTGCAGCCCCTGTCGGGTCGCAAAAACCCCAGCCGAATGTTGTAGTACTGTATGAGGTTCTACTAGTCCTTAATCGAGCGCGGTGACCTTGGACGTCCTGATCTCGAGCTCGTCGGTGGTCATTTACATTATCCTTGCATTGGCCACATCATAATTGTTCTACATATGTCAACATATCATGTTCGAGATTAAAACAACATACGAAAGTCTTGCAGGAGAAAGAGAAAGACTCGAGGCAAACGTACACACAAAATCATCACCTTTATGTAAACACGATGGTTACAATTCCATCACAACTCTCCCTATCATCCACTCGATTGCTTTCGAGTCCCGCATGACAACAGGGACTTTAACCTGGCTGATGCCAACTCCTGCGCTATCAACCCTCCATCGTCTGTATTCCATGAATGTCCCTGGTTTGACGATACGGATTGTTGGTTGGCGCATTTTACCCACATCTACCATTTCCTGATAGTCGGTGTGCATCGCCAAGAATGCTTCAAGGGCCTTCTGCTTGATGAGCTGGACATTGGAACCTAGGTCACATCAGTAGTGTATTTCAAATCACAGCGCCATTGCCATACCAATGATGTCTTCAACGACTTCGAAGAAAAATCCGACTGTCTGTGGAGAATCACGGTCATCCAGAACCGCGGTGAACTCGTGCACCTTCGTAATTCCCACATTAATCGTTCGTATCACATCCATAAGAACCGTCTCCGTGATCTCACAAGCGTAAGCGATTCGGATTGACAAGCTGTATGCATGTGTAGATAAATCAATTAGAGTCCAACAGAGAATTGTTATATTTTACATACTTCTTTCGCGCAAAGAACTTGAACACCGGCAATCTGTTGCGCGGATGAAATCCAACTGCTCGGAAGATATCATCTATGGGGTACCTCCATAGACCATCCCGGGATGTGTATACTGGCTGGTACAATGTTCCCGGTCGGACATCCCACTGTGAAGTGAATTAGCTATGGATCGTGAGTTGCATGACTAGCAAAATAAAGGAAACAGATTGAAAACTATGATAATTTGGGAAAGGATATGTCCAAAATGAAGGGCGGATAATAGAAGTACACACTGCCTGAACAATATTATCGGTCGTCTGTTCGTTTGTGACATCGAGGAACTCAACAACACCCTCGTTTTCCAAGATGAACTCTCCTGACTCTCCAAAGTTAATAGCCTTGCCTCTGAGGCCTTCAGTACATCCATATGCAAAGTTGTGGATGATAATGTTGGGTCCAAGCATCGTTCTTGCCTGATGAAAATGAGGACTGCTGTACGATCGAAAAGTATGGACAACTCCTCACCTTGGGCAGTGCCATGGAAAACGCACCACTGCAAATGGCCGCAACCGTCGTTAGCCTTGGCCAAACACGTTGGGCCCATCCAGGGCAAGAGAGGGGAGGGCCAATATGCCGAAGCTCTTCCGCTCGGTTTGGATCTGCACGCATGTGGTCCTACTGTCTTCAGATCGAGTTGTTGGTTGGCAAATACCCGGTACTCACCTGCAGATGAGCCCGAACGTAATCGATGTGCTCAATATCTGGGATGATTCCATCTCGGATACTGGACAAAAGTACTTCCCACTCTGCTTGTATGACATGTACAATGTCCATGAAAATGGTTAGATATAGCGTACGGAATTGATCGACGTGTGGTTCCGCAAGTGCAAAGAGCGCATGAATAAACAAGAAGGACTGACGATGTGTGATGAGGCCAGTGGCCCATGGAGCAACATGGCCAGGAACTAGAAAAGTAGTTTGTACGTGATGATTCATTGAACGAGACTGGACACACCCATTAACCCCATGCGGGCGTCATCCGTTTCGATGGTCCAGTTCATGGTTGAACGCCAGCGAGCGGTCGAGGAAACGCTCAAGGGAATCGTATGTACTGCCTCACCAGAGTCCGTTACTACCTGAAGCAAATCTTGGTGGGTGATGGAATAGATATCCGCGACCTTGCCCGAGATGTCAGTGATGGCTTGGTAGTGTAAAGATTGACAGCGTTTCGGGAAAAGCTTTGATTCCCTGCCAGAAGTGCCGCTGGACTTGCACAAAAAGTCGGGAAGCCCTGGTGCAAGCAGGTTTTCGACCTCGGATAGTTTGCAAGGGCGTTCCTTGAACTTCATTAGCAAGGGGCGATAGGACTCGTACTCTGTGAGAGGGACTAGGCGACGGAAGTCGTCCAAGATGGTCGCATCATCCTTCAGATCCTTGTTTGCGACAGCCAGGCGGAAATCTACAAGGGAAGAAGCAAAGCGGGTGTCAATGTTCGCGCATATTATTTCCCGCAAGCGGCTGTCTGTGTCCTGTCGCAGGACTATCTTGTCTTCGGGAGACAACGAAGTGAAAGGGTGTATCGTGCTGATAGTCATCGGATGCAAACTGAGGGACCGATCTGGTGGTTGGAAGTCCTCGATCCCTCATCTCGGAAGGCCAGCTTTTATGCAACGGTGTCTGGCAAGATTCCGATTAGTGACTCCACTTACTGTATTTTTTCGTGTATCATTTCGATTGGGGCACAGAAGCGGAGCTTGGTGGTTGGGTCATCTTGGAATAAACGAAGGGGCTTGGAGCTGCAACTGTTTAAATAAATGCGGGTGTAATTTTAATAGAATATTGGCGTCCGCAACAAGCAAGGTTGATGCCAGCGGCAGCACTTCTATACTGCTGCAAGCAAGTCGACTCCCTCCTAATGGATATCTCTCGCCGGTTTATGCTGTGAAGTATGGGTTTTGAGGGAGTATGGGGTACCCAAGAGACTGGTGGCCCTGCAAAGCAACTCGGGAAATAGAAAAATGTATGGGTTTTGAGGGAGTATGTATACCTGGTATGCCTTAGGAAACTGTAGTGCTAAGACGCGGTGCCAGGCCGTAGGAGAGTACGTACCGTATTTGGGGACACTAAGGTATTGTGTATAAGGATATGTGTAGTGGTTTAGATATATTACGCGTATCACAAAAACCCCAAAAGACCCTTATTTCCACCGAAAAATTGGGGCCTTACCAGGCTCTGCAAGTCCCCTGCCGATAGCAGAACCCTCGGCGGTGTCGAGCTGCGCACTGCGCAGTTGGCAGCAAAAATTGAAAACACGTGGTGTGGCGCGACGCGACAAATATACTGACACCTCCTAAAACGAGACTACTAGATACCTGCTACTATATCTCACGACTCATCCATGATTTCCGCTTGGAATCGATCGGACAGTCCTAGTCGGGGCCAATGCAGTCCTTCACACTTTTCCAACGGACTCTTTCGTACTTACAACCCAACCTTTTGTATTTCATTCATGGGCACAGCTGTTGATATCAGAAAGTACATACTTTCTGGAAATGACGTCGACGGTATCATGGTGAACATTCCGGTGCTTATCGGACGGCGAGACGCCATCAAGTCATTCCAAAATGTAAGTCGCCATATGTACTTCAGCCTATTATCGGTGGGCGCAATCATTGGCCCAAAAGGAAGGATCTGTGAGTATAAATTCTAACATGATGGTAGGCTCAAAACTGAGACGCAGCTGCCATCTACTCACTGAGTATGACCTTGGGCATACTACTAGCACCCGCACTACTGTTAGCGCTGATCGTCCTAGCACATGCAATTATCGATAAGAGGAAACCCTCCTACCCCCCTCAGGTCCCCAGTATTTTCCCGTGGATCGGGTCTCTCGTTAGCTTTACCCTCAGACCAGGCGTATTCTTGACAAGTTGCATGTAAGTGTCGTGCCTACTACATGTGCTAGTCGTATATAACCTACAGCGATAGATCCCAGTACGGACCAGTGTTCAAGCTTCTGCTGGGTGGTCGTCGGGCCACCTTTGTGTCGTCCAAGGAAGTCCTCCAAAGCTTTCTTGCTGTTGAACACGGTCTCCTTTCGCCCCGCACCCAAAGCCATACAATCCTTCGTATGATTGGATGTGATGCTTCGCGTACACAGAAATTATATGCCTTTGGCACACAAGAGCTCTTTCCCATACTTGATAAGCGTCTTGCGAAGCGAACCTTGGGCGATCTCACACCAGGATTCGCTGACGTGCTCTTCAACAGACTCAAGCGGTTCGCTAATTACGAGGGGTCACTCAAGCGGTCCCTTACGGAGCCATTGTACGTCGTGACCAATGCCATTCTGCTAGGAAGCAGATTCTCCCCAGACACCTACGACGACTACATGCTTTTTAGTGGCAGTCTCCACCCGTTTTGCGCGCGTCCATTCTGGCCATTCCCATCCATCGGAGCCAGAAAACGGCTTCTAGGGTACATTTCCAAGTATATCGAGGATTTAGGTACCGACAAGGAGGATTCCCTGGGAACCAATCTTTTCGAGGCCTTTCAGAAACATAATCTTACCAACGAGGATGGAGCTTGCTTAATACTTGTGCTCACACTAACGATCCACATGAACTTGTTCAACGTCGTTTTCTGGCTCTTCGCATGGTTACTGGCCGACCCCTCTGCTCTTGCCGCTGTACGCGATGAAATCGACAAGACCGTACGGGAGGAGTTTGGAAGTATTCATGGGTTTCTCGTCAATGCTAGTCCGGAGAACCTGCAGCCTTCGTCCTTCGCACTCCTCCATTCCGCGATATTGGAAGCGCTCCGTCTGTCCTCTCTGGTGATCGGCATTCGGGATGCTGAACGCGATATCGAGCTGAAGGACGGAGAGAGGGTGATCCCGATTCGGAAGGGCGAGCTTGTGGTCGCCATGTCATGGGCCGCTCACCGTGATGAGGGATTGTACCCCGATGGTCACAGGTTTATTGCAGATCGATTCGTGCAGAACAGGGACGAGGACATAGTGCAAAATCTAAGCAAGTCGTTCTTTTCCTTTAACGGAGGGAAGCATCCTGTGAGTTAATTGGTTCATGGCATAACGTGACACGCAGGCGTCTCAATCTTTCGCAGTGCAAAGGCAG